>CAUYQG010179864.1:0-102202 GCA_963574415.1 Tarsius wallacei | reverse complement strand
CCTGACTAATTTTTTGATTTATTGTAGAGATGAGGTCTCGCCAAGTTGCCCAGGTGGGTCTCGAACCCGCGGGCTCAGGCAATCCACTCACCTCAGCCTCCCAAAGCGCTGGGATTACAGGCTGAGCCACCGAACCTGGCTAGTAGGTATTTTTTAAAACTATTTTTTAAAAAATTATTTATTCAATTAAACCAGGCACAACTTGAGCTTTATTTTCTCAGGAAAATTTCCCATTCTTACATAAAGTCAACATCTCCCTCAGAATCAGCTGTCCAAGAGGGAATGTCTGATCTTCATTCCTGCCTCCCAAACTCACTTTCCATATCATAAACAACTTCTGCCTGCCTGGAGCTCGGCCTCGGCCAGGAAACCTCCTTGACACTGTCCTCTCTCTCATCTGCCACATCCGATCCAACACCAAATCCCCCAGAGCCTGCCTTCCAAAATACTAGTTCCAAAAAAAGTCTTGACTTCTGTCTTTACTGCTACCACCCTCAGCTGGTTGCCAGGCCCACGCCAACGGACGCCTGCTCAGTTTCCAAGTCCACTCTTGACCTACAAAACCCATTTTCCACACTGCGTTTTAAAAATTACATATTAAGCCGGGCTCGGTGGCTCAGCCTGTAATCCCTCGCTTGAGGAGGCTGAGGTGAGTGGATTGCCTGAGCCCGCGGGTTCGTGATCTGCCTGGGCAACTTGGGGAGACCTCATCTCTACAATAAATCAAAAAATTAGCTGGGCGTGGTAGCGCGCACCTTTAGTTCCAGCTACTTGGAAGGCTGAGGTGGAAGGATCGCCTGAGCCCAGCAGGTTGAGGCTGCGGTGGCCAGGAGCGGCCACTGCACTCCAGTCTGGGCAACAGAGTGAAAAAAAAAAAAATTACAAATTAAAGGAAAAGCACACTGATATTACTTCCCTGTTCAAAATTCTTTAGCGGCCTGTCGCCCTGTTAGCATAAAAATCTAGTGAGGAGTTCAAGAGCATAGACTCGGAGCTATGCTGCCCGCAAGGAATCCTGCCATGCAACTTCCCAGTTTTACACACTTGGCTGAGGTACCGCCTCTCATCCACACAGCCAACGAAGTGATGCATGCACAGCGTCTGGTGCAGTGCCCAACACATCGGAGGCCCTCGGTACCCGCTGCCACTGCTACCGAGCATGTGGGGTCACCGCCATCTGACCCCTACCCACATTCCTTTCTGTCCGATACACTGTGGCTAGTGTAATGAACCGAAAGTGTCACCTGAGTTCCAAGCCCACCCTATTCCAGGGCCTCTGTACAGATCAGTACTTGGCCTGGAGGATCTTCTGATTCCATCCTTCCCTCTTCATTCTTTGGGTCATAGTTTTAGTGAAGCATCTTCAAATATCCTTTTCTCAAGTTATGTCCCATTGTTATAATTTCTTACAATACCCTGTATTTTTCCTTCATAGTACTTAATCAGGATTTATAATTACATACCTAATTATTCACTTAATCTGTCTTCTTCATTGACTTAAAATTCTACAAACCCTGGAACTTATAGTTTGTTTACTGCTACATTTCTAGTGTCTAATATAATGTTTAGCCTTCTGTGGATCTTCCATAAATATTTGCAAAATAAGTGAATATAAGGGAATCAAATACCAACTTGATTTAGCTGTTAAAGAAATAACCTAAAAAACCATTTACATGCTCAAGAAGTTACAACCTAATGGACTCATTCTTTTGAAATTAAAAAAAAATTTTTTTTCCCACAGGGCATTGTAAGAAACAAGAAATCAACAAAATATACACCTGAAAAATCAAAAAAGGCCAATATAACCAAATCTTTTTTAAAAAAATCTTTTTAGGCTCATGTTTTACTTAACCTGCACACTGAACATACACAACAGGCTTAGAAAAGACTTCTTCCCTTTCCCTGGATCTCATTCTTCATTTCTACCTTTCTAAAAATTCAGCAGACACATTTGCTCTTCCCCATCAGCAGTGAACACCTGCTTTCAACACTGTCCATGTCACCGCCCCTGTTCCATTGAGGAGCTTTAATTATGGCTGCAAAGTATTCATAACTCACACTAGTAGTGGAGCCCATCTCCAAGGGCTGGGAGCCCTGAAGAGTTACGGCCAGCATCTGTTCCACCAGCACCACAGCAGACATCTGCTGCAAGGTTGTGCTGAAAACGTTTCTATCACCTGGGCCATCCTGTCTGAAAATTACACACCCTGGAGGGATGTCTGCAATGAAAGTTTCAGCCATTTGAAGCAGTGCTCTGACTGAGGCACACGACACACAGCGCCACGGTAGCAGGGAATGGGATGTACCAACTAAGGGTGTCTATTTCTAGAAAATGACAGAAGAATTCTAAACCATGTGGAGCATGGTCAGAAATATAGTTTGATACTACCTGATGAAGATGTGCACCAAAACCAAGTGCTGCAGCTTACCACACAAGCACGAGTAGCCCGTGGGTGGGCTTATTCGTGAGAAGGAGCAGGAAAACACTCAGGACTTCCGCAGGGATCGGACCCCAAGTTCCTGAGCATTCAACCTACCCGGAGGGAGGCTGCTATGCCAGATACAGTACTAGACTTTGTATGACTTTATCTTAACTTTTGGAATGGTTTAGTCTTAAGCCCCTTAAGTTCACCAACTGCTCTGGAAGATCCAAATGTAATGGTTCTTATTTCCATCCCCATGAAGGGTAGTAGACACCCAGAAGATGCAGGGTCTTCCTTGGTGAGGCCTGTGTGACCAGGGCCCAGAGCCAGGAGCCACAGTACCTGCATCTCTTGGCCTCTTCCAGCTTGAGCTGCAGCATGAGCACAGTGGTGGCTCAGGCCCGCCTTTCTCTTGCCAAGTCTAAACTGCTCTGGGGAGCCCTCCCTCCTCCAAGTCTCACGTGATTCTACTCACAAAATGGGGCCAGTTTCTGCTCCTAACAGACTAGGATGCTAGTTCATGAAGCATATTGGACACTTCCCAGCAAATGGACCCTAGCACCAATAAGGCATTATTTCTATTATTAACATCAGCTGAAGAGCGTAAGAAAGATACAACAATGACCCTCCACGCTGACGCACCCCGACATAGGCAACTACACAAATCAGAGACAATTGAAATGAGTGAAAGTTTAATGGCATCAAATTAAGTATGGATTACTAGTTCCTTGGAAAAGTTAAAACTACACAAATTGGAACTGAAAATATTTTGAAGATATCGAAATATAACAATGTATCTTAAGATTTCCTTCGGACTAGCCTAGGCAACATAGCAAGACCTGGTCTCTACACAAAAATCAAAAAATTAGCTGGGTATGGTGGTACACGCCTGTAGTCCCAGCTACTTGGGAGACTGAGGCAGAAGGATCGCCTAAGCCCAGGAGGTCAAGGCTGCAGTGAGCAATGATCATGCCACTGCACTCTAGCCTGGGTGACAGAGACCTCGACTCAAAACAAACAAGCAAGCAAACAAACAAAATCACCATCAGTCTCTGTGAGAACGTCCACTGTGGCAATCCTCTATAGTGCAGCCGAAGAAAAACTTGATTTTTCTATTAAGGGCCCCTAAGAGCTTGAAGACCAGATGGAAGGATGGTGACTAATACTTTGGGAAAACCAAAATAGCTGCATTTCTTAACATTCTATAATACCAACTTTTAGTTTCTAATTCAGGTGTTCTTTTTTTTTTTTTTTTTGAGTTGGAGTCTCACTCTGTTGCCCAGACTGGAGGGCAGTGGCACGCTCCCGGCCACCGCAGCCTCGACCTGCTGGGCTCCAGCGATCCTTCCGCCTCAGCCTTCCAAGTAGCTGGAACTACAGGCGCGCGCTACCACGCCCGGCTAATTTTTTGATTTATTGTAGAGATGAGGTCTTGTCAAGTTGCCCAGGCGGGTCTCGAACCCACGGGCTCAGGCAATCCACTCACCTCAGCCTCCCAAAGCGCGGGATTACAGGCTGAGCCACCGAGCCCGGCTAATTCAGGTGTTCTAACTGCAGACAAAGCAGAGCTAAAATCCAACGTAAATTCACACAATTCATTCTGCACATGATGCTCTACAGAGCTTTCCCCACTATTATTTGGGGAGTCTAAAAAAATTTTTGATTAAAAGTGAGTCAAACATACTGTGTGTAATTCCAAACTGTACAATTTTGAGGAATATTTTTTGTTTTTCAGAGTCTCAAAATATCTGAGGTTTGACAGTTATATAATATGGGCAAGAGATTTTGGACCATCAACTACTCAATTAATCTTCACTACTGTGCTGGGAAGAAGGGTAATATTTTTTCCATTTTACAGATAAGCAAACTAAAGCACAGAAAGATCAAGTAACTTGTTCAAGGACAGAGGGAGTGGAAAGAGAATTCACACTCATTTCCATCTTCCTGCAATTTAATGTGAGAAGGAAGAAGTTACTGCAACGATGCCAAACCCATCAGTCGTGGAATTTCACATCACTCAGTGCTTGAGGGGGGATGAGCAAGAAGAAGGTGACGACACATCACAAGGTCCAAGTCCCAACTCTCAGCCAGTCACCTAACTGCTTCAGGATCCTGTCATCCAAATGAAGTAAAAGCATAAAACCCACTAAGTATGTGACACTTATCACACTGAGTTACATTTGTTTTTTTTTTAGAAAGCAAGATTTATTGAGAGGACAGAAAAGCTCCCACAGTGGGAGGGGACCTAAGGGGGTTGCCCTACATTTGGTTTTTCTTTGCATTTCTTAGCAGCCCCTGAATACTTAAGGGTAGAGAAACTACTTTAACTTGTTTTTATATCATCAGCATCTACCTAAAGAGTCTTTCACATAGGAAGCCTTTCTCATAGGAATCTGAATATATCTGTCAAGTGACTGGCTGAATGAACAAACAAATGTAAATAAAATAAAATAAACACATTTTAAGGACCAAACAGCCCAAAGCATTCAATGCAGGAAGTGCATTACTAACTAAACCTTCAGATAAGGTGTCCAGTATTTCCCTTAATAAAATTTTGTATATTACCCTTTTCTTCTCCCCAGAATAAATCAAGTACTAGGAAGCTAAAAATAAACTTAATAATACCAAAGAATGAGCAATTTCCTCTTTGGCCTTGTTTGCATTATGAGTTTAGGAAAGAAAGAAACCCCTCCTGCCCAGCTGCCAGGCATCTGAGGACACTTGAGGCTGAAGGAGCCGACCAGGTGGTGGTGTCTGCTATGAGGAAACAACGCCAGACCTGTCTGGACCTTTTGGTAAATAGGCTAATTTCCTAAATTCTTCATGGGAATATAGGACACATGTTTTTCTAAACAAGGAGTGGGACAACGCCCTCCCGCCAACGCATGCCTGCAGTGACAGCATGGCAGGAACACAAGGACGCTGCTGGCTGGGGAGACCCTTTAGAGACGTGCCAGCGAGTGCATCCAGGGGAGACAGAACACAAGGATGAGAGGGGACGCTTGGACAAGGACCACTGCCAGGATTGCTCTGTTCCAACAAGGCATAGAGCACAACCACCAGCTCTCTATGCTTTAAGGACGGCCATGTCATTAACTACCCACCTTGAGTGGGTCCAGAGAAAGACCCCCGCCCCCCACGGAATGTTAACAAAAGCTTTACAGCCAAGGCTAAGAGCCGAATGACAAGTGAGAAGACACAAAGCAACTGGGCAGAGATCCCCTCTTGGCAGTCCAAGGGGGCAAGTGCTGCTGTGCCATCACTTAGAGCCTATTCTGTGATGACACTTCTGTGCGGCACAAACTTGAACCCCAGTGCCTAAAGCTGAATTGCTGAATTCAATGTGGTGTTTGTTGTCCATGCCAAAATTCAAAAGCTGATAAAGTTGAAGAATGTGACAGAAACATGGCTCGAAGTACACAAAAACCCATGTAACAAGTGCTGGTCCTCTGGCAAGCAGTCTCCAGCTATCACACGGCAGAGGGGAAACCAGGCCCCATGATCAGATCCTCTTACTGTGGCTAGAGTGATGGAAACTGAAAGAAAGGCACCAGTTCTCAAGACTGCTCAGCTACAAGCAGGCCTGTCAACTCCAAACACATCTAGTTGAAATTAACTGTATAAAGTATTGCCCATCACTTCTCCTTGTAATTATACTTTCAAAGGTAAAACCAAACGCAAATTAACTTTAAAAACTGCTTACTGAGGTGAAATTCACATAACACAAAATTAACCATTTGCAAGTGTACAATTCAGAGGCAGTTCACATATGAACACACAACGTGCACAGCCTTCACATCTAATTCCAAAAGCTTCCATCACCCTCAAAGGAGACCTCTTCTCCCCATTAGGCCAAATTAATATTTTTCATTCTCCACAGTGTCCGTTTCATCACTTTCAATAGCATCTTCTCATTTTTAAAGGTGAGGGAAAATCCAAACGGTCGTGAGGACCAATACTCACAAATGAGGTTCCTAAGCTACCATGTGATTTTTGTATACACCTGGTTAAGAAGTAACTTTGAGCAGGATGCGTGTCTCCCCTGGGGAAGGCATAACCACAGGAGCTGACTGCGTGACACTGTGTCAGAAATAGCATACAGTGGCTGAGACTGGGCACTCCGCAGCCACACTGCCCAAGTCTGAGTCCTGACTTTGTGGGAGCTCTGTGTCCTCTGGGCAAGTCAGCGACCTCCTTGCCTCAGTTCCCTTCACACGTCACAAGGACAACAGCAGCACTCGGCTCGTGGAGACGCTCTGAGGGTCACATGCGTTCAAGTGCTAGGAGCATTGCCTAGCACACAGTAGGAGCTCAATGAACGCTACCTGTCCCCACTGCTGCCTTGTCTGACTTTCACTCCATGCCCTTCGTAGGAGGCTCCACTGGTGCCCCATTCACTAGAGAGGAGTCTTAGTTTCATGGATCTAAAAGCCTCCAGGGAAGGAGTGGAGGGCCGGGCCTAGAACTCACCTCTGAATTCTGTTTGCTTAGCAACTGTTCTGTCAGATCTACCAGAGAACAAAACTTTTCTGGTCACATTTACCAAACTCACACTACTTTAAGCAAAATCATACACACACATGAAAACGTAAAAAACCCAACATGAATTAAACTTTGCAGTCAAAATGGCAGCTGCCCTCACCCTGACACTGTTCTGATTCCTGCTAGCTCCTGCCGCCATGAGATCCATGCTCTCCCCACTCCGTGCAACCCACCCTGGGGCCTGTTGGTCGCTCCCCCTGCCCCCCCAGCACTGCCCATGCAGGAGCTCCACACTCGGACCCTGGCTACCACAACCTCCTGTCATTTGTACTGAGCTCTTCGCCCCGGAAACACACGATGCCAGATAATCCTCAGAATGACCGGCTGCAACCTTCAACTTTAGTTCAATAACACAAACAATTCTTTAGCATCTCTGTACAAGGCACTGTGATAGAGATAATATGAGCAAGACAGCTCTTGGCTTCAGGAGCTCACACTAAAACAGGCAGCGTAAGTTGGGATTCCAGAAGACCAAGTAGGGCCAGGTAAAGGCCCACAGAGAGGCACGATGTCCTGTGGATGTTCAGAGGGAAAGAGTTCACAGGAATTACATTCCCTTCAATCAGGAAAAGATTAATGAAGGAAATTAAGTTTAAAAAGTCTGGCATTTCCACGTGAAGGGCAGGCATTCTGGGCAGGAAACTGCAGGAAGAATCGGGAGACGGGAAGCCTGAGTGTCTGGTTAGGGCAGTGGGTGCGCAGAGGAAGACCACAGGACAGTGACTTGGGCCACACTGTGAAGGCCTTCACTGCCAGGCCAAGGATTCAGGCTTGGACTTGGCTGATGAACTTCCACAACAGTTCTCCGGTCCAAGGGCCACCCTGACACTACACCCTTCTGCATGTTATCCCCTCAACACCCTGGAACCACGGTGTGTGTCACAGTGTCTTCCCTGGGCCCTGGGCTTTGCTGGGGGCTGGCTCTCATCCTCTCCCCATCACAGAGCAATATCTACACTCCTCAAGGCCTAGTTCAAGTCTCGGCTTCTTCCTGAAGTGTGGCTCGACCACCCCAGTCTAAAATAAGACCCCCTTCTTTAAACACCTGTACAAGTCCAGCTTGACAATTTACTGACCAACTAATCATGTAGTGCTTTTAACATGTTATTAGTCTTGAATCATTTTTTCCTTTTTCTTCTTCTTCTTCTTCTTATTTTTTGAGTTGGAATCTCACTCTGTCGCCCAGACTGAAGTGCAGTGGCACGCTCCCAGCCACTGCAGCCTTGACCTGCTGGGCTCCGGCGATCCTTCCGCCTCAGCCTTCCAAGTAGCTGGAACTACAGGCGCACGCTACCACACCCAGCTGATTTTTTTATTTATTGTAGAGATGAGGTCTTACTAAGTTGCCCAGGCAGGTCTCGAACCCGTGGGCTCAGACAATTCACTCACCTCAGCCTCCCAAGGCATGGGATTACAGGCTGAGCCACCGAGCCCAGCTCCTTTTTCTTATTATTGAAGAGATATATTTATGTCTTGACTCCCCAGTGAAGTGCTTGTTATAACTCTAGAGCGGGAGAGGGGTCCCTCAATTTGGATGATCACCAGAAAATACGAAGGAACAAAGAAACAGATTTCAGGTTACTGATGACCAGCTGGGTATGCCATCCACTATCCCATGGGATCCAGCACAGGGCCCTGTGATACTGTAGATATAGATGTTTGTGTTTTTTACTTCACAATAAAAAATAGGTTCACCAATGTGCACTCCAATTAGGAGCACATGAGGGACGCTTTTCTCAATAAACTCTTCTATTTAGCACTGTCAGACTTTTTATAAATCTGATGAGTGGAAAGTAATATTTACTGTTTTAATTTGCATTTCTCTGTTTGCTAGTAAGGTTGCACAACTTTCCAGACATTTTTCAGTTTTCTTCAGATAAAACTGCCTATCTTTCACTCTTTCACCTACTTTTCTACTGAACTAACAGTATCTATTATAGATTTATTCAAGTTCTTCATGCATTCTAAATAGCAATCCTGCTACCCATGTTATAAATAGTTTCTGTCACTTTTCCCCCACTTTATAGTTTGCTGGAAAACACAGGCATTTCTAGTCTTAATACAGACAAATGTATCATAATTGACTTTTTGAGTTGTACTTTTTTTTTTTTTTTTTGAGTCAGCGTCTTACTCTGTCGCCCAGGCTGGAGTGCAGTGGCACACTCCCAGTCACCGCAGCTTTGACCTGCTGAGCTCAGGAGATCCTTCCCTCTCAGCCTTCCAAGTAGTTGGAACTAAAGGCACACACTACCACGCCCGGCTAACTTTTTGGGGGGTTTATTGTAGAGACAAGGTCTCGCCAAGTTGTCCAGGCTGGTCTCGAACCCCTGGGCTCAAGCAATCCTCTCACCTCAGCCTCCCAAAGTGCTGGGATTATAGGCTTGAGCCACCGCGCCTGGCCTGTAATGTACTTTCTATATTATTTCTTATAAATTCCTGCCTACTTAGCGAGTGTTGAAATGTCATACTGTCTTATAGTTTTAAAGTTTTGTTTCTCCTTTAATTTGTCTAGGAGTTATGAATGACTTTTTTCCCCCCTATATGTTAGCTAAGCCAATTGGTCCCAAACCATTTATCAAACAATTCTTGTTCTCCACTGATATCACAGCGGTCTGCCTCCAGTCCTCCAACCTCTATTTTGCATCAATATTGCACCATCTTAAATGCTCTAACTTTACAAGTCTTATCTCACAGGGCAAGGCCTCTATCTTGTTCTTTACTCAGAATTTTCTTGTTATCCTTGGACCTTAATTTTACCATACAAATCAGTTTGTTAGTTTCATAAGAAACTTGAAATTTTGATTGAAAACATATTGAACTTACATGGTAACAAAAGAAAGGGTATTTTTATAATGCTGCGTATTTTTCTTTTAATCCATGTTTTAACTTTTTTTTTTTAAAAATAAAGGGCTTACATATCATTTGTTATACTTATTGCTGGGAATCTTACAGTTTCTGTCACCTCTGTGAGTGGCATTTTTCTTTAAGAGATAGGGTTTCACTACGCTGCCCAGGCTGGACTTGAACTCCTGAGCTCAAGCAATCCTCCTGCCATAGCTTCATGAGTAGTGTGACTCCAGATGCACCACTGCACTCAGCTCGGTATTTTGAATCTACTAAATTTTCTACTTGGTTATTGTTGGTCAACTGGAACACCATCGATTTTTAAAAAATCATTTAGCAATTTTTCCATTTGTTCCACTAAGTCTCTATATTTTCTATGTAGTTAAACATATCGGCTACAAATCACAAAGTCTCTTTCCATTTCTTGTGTCATATACATTTACACACACACACACACACACATGCATACATAGGGTTTCTGTCTATGTTATGTTGAAATTTGAATACACAGTCTAATGATATTAGTGAGGACAGTAGGCATCCTTATTTTGCTCTTTATTTTAAATAAAGTACTGAAAGTTTCACCTTTAAATATAATGCTTAATATAGGCTTCTGGAAGGTACTCCTTTTCAGATTAAGGACATGTCCTGTCATTCCCAGTCTGCTTCAAGTCATCATTGTGAAAAACATACATTTCACTGGCTGCATTTTATGCATATTTGCTTCTCAGTGAATATGTTACACAGCAGACTGCATTTCCAGAGATGACCACATTAGTATCTGCCATCCCAATACTCTTCTTTAATTGACGCTATCACTCTTCATCAAAAGATGGGAGTCTAATTTCCCTCCTCTTGAATGTGAACTGGCCATAGTGACTGGTTTGTAACCAATACCACGTGGTGGCAGTGATGCTACATGACTCCTGGTCTGTCATGCAACAGTAGTCAGCTAAAGCACGACTAGAGTTCTCTAATGGCAAACTATCCTTGCATCCCTTGGATAAACCCTATCTGGACACCAAATAGTATTTTGTATACATTGCTGGGTTTTGTTTGGTAATATTTCACTTAGGATGACTTACATTCCTGTTTGTGAAGTGAGAGATCAGCCTACAAAAAAATTTTTCCTTCTTAGATTATCCTTATATGGTTTTGGTATCATGGCTAGGCTAACCTTTTAAAAGAAGTTGGGAAGCTTGTCTTCTTTTCCTAGTTTCTGAAATACCTTACATAAAATTTATTTGTTCATTAAATACTTGGTATAATTCATCTGTAAAACTGTCTGGGGCTAGCACAGGGAAAAGGGTACTTAAACCACTGATACAATTTCTTTTCTTTCTTTCTTTTTTTTTGAGTTGGAGTCTCACTCTGTCACCCAGACTGGAGTGCAGTGGCTGCTCCCGGCCACTGAAGCCTCGACCTGCTGGGCTCCAGTGATCCTTCCGCCTCAGCCTTCCAAGTAGCTGGAACTACAGGTACACGCTACCACGCCTGGCTAATTTTTGATTTATTGTAGAGATGAGGTCTCACCAAGTTGTCCAGGCGGGTCTCGAACCAGCGGGCCCAGGCAATCCACTCACCTCAGCCTCCCAAAGAGCTGGGATTACAGGCTGAGCCACCAAGCCCAGCACTGATCCAACATCTTTTATTTTTAGTTGGAATCACACTCTGTCGTCTAGGCTGGAGTGCAGTGGCACGCTTACGGTAACTGCAGCCTTGACTTGCTGGGCTCAGGCGATCCTTCCACCTCAGCCTTCAAAGTAGCTGGAACTACAGGCATGCGCCACCATGCCCAGCTAATTTTTTAAAATTTACTGTAGAGATGTGGTCTCGCCAAGTTGCCCAGACTGGTCTCGAACCCATGGGTTCAGGCAATCCTCTCACCTCGGCCTCCCAAAGTGCTGGGATTATAGGTGTGAGCCACTGTGCCCGGTCTTCCAATTTCTTTAATAATTATGAGTATACTGAGAATCTCTATTCCTGAGTCAGTTTTGATAATTATTTTTGTCATCTTATAAAATTTCCTGTGCTTGTTTTTCACAGTGGTCCTTGCATATGTGTGTGTGCATTTAAAATTCTCTCAGGCTACCTGTGCTGGTTTCTTTATTTGTTTCTAATATTGTTTACTTGGCCTTCTCTTTGTCAAGATTAGTCTTGCTTTGCCTATTATATTGGTATTTTCAAAGAATCAGCTTCTGATTTAATGTGGATCATCTCATTTTCTTCTCCTGTTTCATTAGTATCTGCTGTTACCGTCCATTATTTCTTTTTTTAAAATTGCTTTCTTTGGTGGTTGTTCTTTTTTTACTGTCCTTAATAAAATCTTAGCTTTTTTATTTCAATTCTTTCCAGTTTTTAAAAATCAAAGTGAAATGCACGTTCTTCACAATGATGACTTGAAGCAGACTGGGAATGGCAGGACATGTCCTTAATCTGAAAAGGAGTACCTTCCAAAAAACCTATATTAAGCATCACATTTAAAGGTGAAACTTTCAGTACTTTACTTAAAATAACTTAGCTCTCTCTCATGACAGTAACTGTTGACTAGATTGCTTCACTAATCATGAAAATAACCAACCCTTGATTAATAAGAGTGGGAGTGAGAGAGAAGAGTCGTCCACAGATAACCCCAGATCACGGGTAACACAGCCAGGGTTAACAAGGCACTCAGCAATCTACAAGGGCAAGTTGGAAGACAGTTGGCTAGTGCTGGCTTCCCCAGCTGAGGTGATTAGGGGGAGGAGGCACAGCACTATCCCTAAAGCCAGCTTCCCACCAGCCACCAAAATACTGCCAGGGCTGAGGAGACGAGGCCTCCAGACCCCTATATTGCTCATCTCTCTCTTAATAAACTGATCACTCACTATATGTAGTTTTGGGGGATTTCTTGAGGGGGTGGGTGGGAAGATGTTTGAAATATCAAAGTTTTCCAAGAAACAGGAGCCTGCAGGCTAGGTTAAGACACAGAAAAGAAAGGTGCTTAAGGGTCAGGAGTGATGGAGCGTATGGCACCACCAGCAAGACAGCACCCTAATATGAGCTCCTGGGAGGACACCCTGGTATTAGGCTTCAAAGGTCTCAAAAATGCATATACTCTTTGAAACAAACACTTCTAAGACTGAATCTCAAAGAAATATACAATGCCCCCAAATACGACAAAGTTTTTCATTAAGGGAAAATTTTGTAACCGGGAAAAAACTCAAAAACCAAAAACCCTTAAAACAGAAAGCAATGCAGATGTTCAAAACTGGAAGTTGGTTAATAACATTATATCTTAAAAATGTAACTGTCAAAAATGACTATGTAGACACAAGTTTATGTAAAAGATCAAATATTGGTAAATGTTAAAAGTTAGGTTACAGAACAGAATGAGGCCATTTTTGTTTAAAATATTTACTGATATACGCCTAAACAGTCTAAAGAATATGGACAAAATGTTAACTAGTGGTCACCTCTTGGTGACAAAATTACTAGAGATAACTTTCTACTGTATTTTTTCCTGTGTTTTCAAGAAGAATAAAATGACTAAATAAAAACATCTCCCTCCCCTGTCCCTAATCCCTATGAAAGCTAAACTTAAGTGTCCTGAGATTTTTTAACTGCAGCAGTGGGGTGCTGAGTAAGTCAGTAACCCAGATTAGTATTTTAAAAAGCAGAAGGCAGTCATACAACTTTCATCTCAAAATTTAAAAGTGCATTTTTAGGAATAAAGGGGCAACAGGTCTTCAACTGACTCTCAAACGTTCAGGTGGACAAAGCCATACACACACCCCGCCCACCCCATGAGAAGAAGGAGGGTTAAAGCAACATGGGAAGAGGTTAGCATTTGAGTAATCAGGGTGAAAAGTATAAGGAATTTCATGATACTATTCTTGCAAATTTCAAGTCCAAACTTATTTTTAACTAAATAGTTTTTTTAAAAAAAAGAACTGTGCACAGAATAACCCACAATTTAAAAAATAACAGCATTACACGTACAAATAAATCTGTTGTGAGAATGAACAGCTGGGAATAATTAGAACAGTTTGAGGTTTCTATTCCATTTAGTTTAATTAGATTCTTTAAACGCCTAAGAAGTACTGCTTACATACATAATTTTAGATCAAATTTTCAGATCGGGTAAGAATCAGAGTTTGTACAAGTTTGTGAGAGATGGGGTAAGAAGAATCATGCCACAAGTCTTCTAAGAGCCCCGCATCATCTCCACAAGAAAAACAAAAACAAAAACCCAGGCCTCAAAAATCTACTTCCTCAAACACGCAAGAGTAACTCTGATCAGAATTGTTCAATCAGGGGAAAGGTAACGAACACTAAGGGTCAAGTCCAGAAAGTCCTGCCCACACAGCTCTGGACGGGTCAGCATCCCCATCAGGAGGCCCAGCTGGCGCAGGCTGCCAGTGGACAACTTCTGTTTGGTGATTTGCACATTTTTAGCACAGAACCTTGAAATGAAGCAGTACTGGTCATGACAGAATTCTCTCTTTTTGTGTGACAGAAGTGTGACGGGCTCCCTGGACATAGCCCAGAAGGAAGCAGGGTCACATTTTTCCCAAGAGAAGGGGACTGAGCAGATTCCAGGACACGGATTAAACAGAGGTCTCCATTCTAGAGCCTTTGCTGGCTTACAAGTCTGCGTCTCCATGCTCAGGATACAAAGGAACTACATATGTGTATACTGCATCACTGTAAGGTGGCCAAGGAACGCTACTGTGAATAAAACATTTCTAAGAAAATAAAATCTCACTTTTTTCTATAAAAAGCAAAGCTTGCCTCAAAGCCAAGCACTCACCGGTGGGTCTGCAGGGAAGCCTACCTCCAGCAGCCCTGGGACCTGGCTCACCCCACTCCCTGACCTGGCCAGGCCTGTGAGGGCACCGGTTTTAGTGGCACAGTACCTCAGTCTCTTCACTTGTGCATGTGCAGTATTATGGCACCCCTCACAGGTGTGTGGGGAAGACTTGGGAGAGAATGTCTATAAAGTGTTCTCAATTGCCAGGATGAAAAGAGCTATAAATACGAGGTCAAAGTAGTGCTATAAAAACTTTTTAAAGCTGCAACCTCTTCTCTCTTTTGAAATGAATAACCACGAGGGAGATCAAAGGAGTGTCACTGCTTCTGCCGCTCTGAAGGCCTCCTCCCTCCACCTGGCAGAAACCCCAAAGAGAGAGGTTTACCATGATTCTTGACTAATGAAATCTCAAAACAGGTTGTACAATGGCTTCCTGGAACACCTCAAGTAGAAGGAACAGAGGAAACCAACACAGCTATCATATTCTCTGGAAGCAGGCATTAAAAGTACAAGGCATGGGCCAGGTTTGGTGGCTCAGCCTGTAATCCCAGCACTTTGGGAGGCCGAGGCAAGTGGATTGCCTGAGTCCACAGGTTCGAGGCCAGCCTGGACAACTTGGAGAGCCCTCATCTCTACAATAAAATAAAAAACAGACAGGGGTGGTAGTGCACGTCTGTAGTTCCAACTACTCAGAAGGTTGAGGCGGAAGGATAGCTGGAGCCCAGAAGGTCGACGCTGGGGTGACCGTGAGTGCGCGTGCCACTGCACTCTAGCCTGGGCGAAGGAGTGAAATTTCAATTAAAAAAAAAGTACAAGGCAGCCATGGGACGAAGAAATGCAAATACACCGGGAAGACGTTGTGTCCCTTGGTCTCTCTGGCCACAGAAGCCTGGCACAGTGATTCTACCAGGTTGCAGCAGCTTGCATAATCAAATGCTTAACCTTGGCTAAGTTAACCTCCTCAGCCATTAAAGGGGGGGGGGGGGCGGGTTCGGGGGGAGCAAAATTAAGCTTACGGGAAATAAACCTAATCAAAGCCAAGCGGGAACAAAGGGCACCAGAAACATTTCTACTGTATCACATCCCACGGGCTGGCCAAGAGCCCGGAATTTTCATTGCAACTTTTCAAAGAGAGGGAGAGGAGGAGGAAAAAAGACTTCACAAAAGCATTATCAAGGCCCCAACCCAGGATGCCCTGCTGTACAACCAAAATTTGTGAGAGGTCAGCCTTTCAGGGAGTCAAAAACCCAGCATGTGGAAACCGGCAGGCCTTTCATACAGTGGGAGGGGTTCTGAAAACAGACTACTGTTTTGCACTGAAGTCTCTGGGCTTCACAGATCATTAAAGGTTTCTGAACCACAGAGAAAGGAGGGCAGAGTTAAGGAAATAAATCAAAAGTTCCTCGGGGATGCACAAATGCCTACTTGGAACAGGCTTTCAGCACGAATATCCTCCACATTAAACAACAGGGAGGACTTTTCAAAATAAAAGCAGAAAAGAGATTCATTTTGCTATAAGCAATGCACTTTCCTTTTGGTTTAAAGGTTATGTGTGCTATAAAAAATGACTCCTGCTGCGAGTGCTAGGGGGAGGTGGAGGCTGGGCTGGAGCAAGTGGAGGTAGTGAAAGAAAACAGGTCTAGAGAACAAAGTGACAGGGAAACACTCTGTTTGGGAGCAAAACCCCCGAACAAGCAAAAGGGTCTTGTAATGATCTAGGAGTAAGGTGTGAGGCAGAATGGCAGCAGAAAGGAATTGCTATTGCATTTAGTCCGTGCCATTCTTACCTAAGAACTGAAATGATTTCCCCACAGCCAGAAATAATTCTCTCTCTTTTCTCTCTTTGGTGTATGTGCAACATACACAGTTGAACACCTGGGGAAACAGACCATGCCATTTTGAAGGCAGAGCCCACATTTCTCAAGGAAGCATCAGCTGTCTCCAAATCAGCAGAGGGAGTCCAGCATTTTAGAACAGATGGCCAACCACTCACCAGGGGCGAGTGCTGTGAAGCCGAGGGGTACACCTGACCCTGCTCTTGTCATCCGGCCGCAGTGGGCAGCAAAATGCTTGACTGCCCACTCAGATGGGAATCCCTGTTGTAACACCCAGGTGAGGGCAGAGAGGAAAGCCGAACTGCCCACACTTTCAGGACAGCTTTGGTGAACAGCAATGAATGGAGCAGAGGAATCGAGGCAGGAAAGTGGCTCAGAGAAGACGGAAGATCCCATTTAAAAGCGAGCATCACTGACAGCATCAGAGCAAAGATTTTACCTTAGAATGCAGGGCTCCTCGGCTAGTTCCTAAACAGGTCTTTAGTTTATGAGGGACAGAGAGAACTCTGTCACTCAAGCTTCGCTTTCAACAGCTGACTTGCAACAAAAGCAGCAACAGATGAAGAAGGAATATGAACTCTGACAATTACGTTCACGAACTTGCCGTGTGTGCTTATGTTGGCAGCATTGTATGAACAACTTGGGAAGGTTTCAGAACCTTGGTGTATCAGTGTCTCACAGCTGTGTTCGTGAAACGTATGGTGGTACCTTTGCTGAGTGGTGCTCATTATTGCAATTGCATATTTTTGTGTGGTGTCATGAGAATGTCAGAGCTTGAATTAGAGCAATGAATAAACATTAAATTTCTTGTTAAACTTGGCAAGAATGGAAGTGAAATCAGGGACATGTTAGTCCATTACAGGGATAATGCATAGAGAAAACGGCAGTGTACAAATGAATTAAACGTTTTTCTAAGGGGAGAGAAAGCATCACTAATTAAGAGAGGTCAGGACAGCCAGGAATGAGCAGAACTGATGAAAACATTGCAAAAATCCATCAAATTGTACATCGAAACCATTGGCTGACTGTGAGAAGTATAGACCAAATAAACATCAATAGAGAAACAGGAAAATCTTAATTGAAAGTCTTGGCGTGAGGAAAGTGTGTGCAAAAATGGTCCCAAGGGAGCTCTTGCATCACGACAACGCACCAGCCCACACAGCACTGTCTGTGAGGGAATTTTTAGCCAGTAAACAAATAACTGCATTGGAGTACCCTCCCTACTCACCTGATCTGGCCCCCAGTGACTTTTCTCTTTACCCGAAGGAAATATTGAAAGGAAGACATTTTGATGTCATTCAGGACATCAAGGGTAATACAACAACAGCTTTGGTGGCCATTACAGAAAAGAATTCCAAAACTGCTTTGATGGGTAGACTAGGCACTGGCATCAGTGCATAGCTTCCCAAGGAGAGTACTTTGAAGGTGACCAGAATGGCATTCAGCAATAAGGTATAGAGCACTTTTTCTAGGATGAGTGTATCAACTTAATTGTTAGACCCCGTATGTCTGCTTATGGGTTGCTTTCTTAACCTTTAGCCACCACTTACCAAAACATGTGGAACTGGCTGAGAAATCAATTGGTTCCAAGGTTATCATCAGGGACAAGGTCGTGGGGAGGACCTGGGGTCATGATGAAAGCTAACAGGCCCTCCCAGGAGGAACGAGCTTACTGTTTTTGCTATGTCTATGCGGTACTTTGCCCTGGAAATCCCTGTTTAGGTCCACTCTGAGTGTCAACATTACCTAACTCACAGCTAGTCTGGATACACACGGCTGTATCAGGCAATGTTTTTAACTACATCCTAACACAAACACTTTCTCATTGTGGGAAAGGAGCGCTGGGTTAGAAGGGGTCAGCTCAAGACGTGCTCATTCTAACCTGTGGCCTTTATGCTCCTTTAGGAAATGTGCCCTGATGCTCAGGGCACTGAATTAACACACTGGCCCGCCTGCTGGGTGGAGGAAGGCTGGGCACACCTGGGGCCTTCTCTGCCACTTCTTCCTTTTCATGGGTATCAAAGTGCAGAGGGCCAGACGACAAAGGTCCAAAGGAGCTCACCTAACATGGACGCTGCAGGACACGGGGCATACGTGGGCAGCCTGGAGATAGGGCGGGGAATGTGCCAACTGCCCCGACCCATGGTGAAGAGCCTCCTGGGGCAAGGTTACAGCAGTCATTCTCTATGCTTCCAAGGGACACGACCAGGACAAGGTATGGAAGGCAAAGTGACGCTGATTACAGCTTACTAAAAAGAAGACATTCCAAACAACAGAACTATCCAACACCACAACAGCAGCACTTAATGAGTCAATGTCACCAGGTCTTTGGGAGAAGCAGAGCGGGGCGGCCATTCTGCAGGAAGGCAGGAGAGGATTCGGGCAGTGGCAAATACTTCAATGGACGGGAAGGTTTGGGCAAGAGTTTCAAACAAGTTTCAATTTTTTTTCAGTTGGGGTGGGGTGGGGGCGGGGTCTCACTCTGTCACCCAGGCTGGAGTGCAATGGTATGATCACGGCTCACCACGGCCTCCAACTCCTGGGCTCAGGTGATCCTTCTACCTCAGGCTCTCGAGTAGCTGAGACTACAGGAACACAACACCATGCCTGGCTAGTTTTTTACATTTTTTTTGTAGAGATGAGGTCTCACTACATTCCCTAGACTGATCTCAAAGTCCCGGGCTCAAGCAATCCTCTTGCCCCCACCTCTGAAGTGCTGGGATTACAAGGCGTGAGCCATCACACCTGGCCCAGTTTTAACACCTAAAATACCCATCATTCAAAAAGCTTCAAGTCTGAAGAGTACATCTTCCAGGATGCACACAGTTCCCCGAGCTCTCATCCTCAGCTTCTTGAACTCCCAGGCCCACTTAATGTTCCCGCCACACAGTTCAGCTTGGTTTCACTTCAACTCACACTGTGGCAACCTAATAGTCAGAAAGATCCCCAGGAGATCAAACCATGTCTGTTTTCTTGCCACGTTCAGTAAACTCAGTAGGTACTTGATGATTGACTGGTAATGAAAATAAATTAGAAACTTTTTACATTCACACTATCCAGTTAAATAGCCTTTCTCTCTAATTTCTAGAAAAAAATTTAATAAACATATTTATAGACATGCCTGGGAATTAGCATTTGGGAAAACAGTAACTACAACAGAGTATTGTATAAAATTTTTGTTTGAGTCTAATACAGATATATTGGGCAAATGGGAATTTCTATTTGTAATCTTGCCAGGTGCATGGCTCACGCCTGTAATCCCATGCTTTGGGAGGCTGAAGTAGGAGGACTGCTTGAGGTCAGGAGTTCAAGACAAGCATGAGCAACAAAGCAAGACTCTGCCTCTTAGACAAAACAAAAACAAACAAAAGAGCCACCTATTTGTAAGCTTGCACAATTTAATATAAATGCAAATGGCTACATAAAGAAGCATTACCTCCTTGAACTGTATTACTCTGCCTAATCATCTGGTGAACGTAATATGTACAGAGTGATACGTGGCTTTTCTTCTGAGTCACCTGGTAGATTCACATGGTCAAAAGAAATAAAGACCGGGCTCAGTGGCTCAGCCTGTAATCCCACGCTTTGGGAGGCCGAGGTGAGTGGATTGCCTGAGCCCGTGGGTTCGACACCCGCCTGGGCAACTTGACAAGACCTCATCTCTACAATAAAAATAAAAAAATTAGCCGGGCGTGGTAGCACACGCCTGTAGTTCCAGCCACTTGGAAGGCTGAGGCGGAAGGATCGTCGGAGCCCAGCAGGTCGAGACTGCGGTGGCCAGAAGCGGCCACTGCATTCCAGTCTGGGCGACAGAGTGAGACTCCAACTCAAAAAAAAAAAAAAAGAAAAAGAAATAAAGAGCTTCAAGTGCTTATTTTTCCTTTTTTATTTTTTTGAGTTGGAGTTTTCCTCTGTCGCCCAGGCTGGAGTGCAGTAGCATGCTTGTGGCCATAGCAGCCTCGATCTGCTGGGCTCAGGTGATCCTTTCGTCTCAGTCTTCCAAGTAGCTGGAATACAAGCACACATCACCATACCCAGCTAATTTTTTGATTTACTGTAGAGACGAGGTCTTGCCAAGTTGCTCAGGCTGTTCTTGAACTCATGGGCTCAGGCATACCTCTTATCTTGGCCTCCCAAAGTGCTGGGATGATAGGCATGAGCCACCGTGCCCTGCCTTTTTTTTTTTTCTTTAAAAAGCTGGGGTCTTGCTGAACTCAAGGGATGCTCCTGCTTCAGCCTCCCAAGTAGCTGGGACTATAAGAGCATGTGCCACACCCAGCTAGGGCTTCAAGTTTTGATAAGCAAATGCAGACCCACAGGACAGAGCGAGGTATTCTGGTCAACAGCATCAGATGAGCCCAGCTTCCCATCCAGTCCCACTGGGATGACAGACACGAGGGGGAAGCCATTTTGGACCTTTCAGGCTAAACCCTCTGCTAGCTGACACCACCAGAAGTCAGTAGCTGAGTGACTTCTGAATACTCACCATAAAAATAAGAGACCAACGGAATCCTGACTAAACTCCTGATCTAACAAAGTGATGAGATATAATATTTGTTGTTTCAAGCCACTAATGAAAGCATACTAAAATGTTTTGGCTTTTAGAGATTTATTTAGAAATTTTGATGTGTTTTCTACACCCCGTATTATCCCAAACAACATCAAAACTTTTAAATAAATTTCTGCAGAGTTTGCACCCAGGTCACAGGCTCCCTGTTTTGCTTTGTGAAACCAGCCATACACATTGATTCATGGGGCCTATGTCCTTTAGAATTTAATTATTCTTCTTATTGCTCCACATATTCCAAATTCCCTCTCCAAGACTCAAACATCTCCCCTGACAACTTTAGACCACAAACCTCTGGCCTGATTCAGTGTACCTCATTAGCACATTTCCAAAACAGAGCATTTGTGGGAAGGAGAACCAAGCTATGATTCTAGAAGCCACTGCCTAAGTCAATAATAACCAAGTCCCAAAAGTGCTGGAAAGACGCTGCTCCAGCCTTCTAAAATAATCAAACACATGAAAATCACTATTTCTTGCCACAAAAAAAAAAATCCAACGCCTGCACATGGGGCCAAAGAGACAATGGAAGTTACAAATACAACTAGAGCTGATCACCGAAGAAAATCTTGAACTTAGTATTCTTCTGACACCCCCAGTGGTGTTTCACTCACACAGCAGATCAGGATTAAAAAGTTCCAGACTGTCTTCAAGATAATAAAATGGCAGATGATGGTGACTCACTAACAGACTAAAAGAAAAAAAAATCCATAAACAGTCATAGGAAGCTGTAAACTGCAGAGACCTGGCAACACGGAACCTCCTCCTCCACCCTTGGCTCTCACTTCCAGCACACACATACACACGTGTGTGTGCGTGTGTGAGCACACTCTTTAGTGACTGTTTTGAAGCCAAGCTGCAATTGGCTAATGGCTTACTCTACTGCGTAAGATAATATTTTATTCTTGACTGGTTCAATAAACCTGCTGAGAAAAATAAACAATGGATTTCAATCTTATAAATAATCTGGAACACAGAACCGCTGTGCAAACAGCAGAATTGATTTATTGCCCACGATAAACAGCACAGGAAGGACCAGTGTGGCATAGTGAACTCCAAGTCCTAGTCTTATTGTCTTGGGACACTGGGGTTCACAAGGATTTTCTGTCCATTACATCAAGTTGAAAGTTTCAACTAGCCTTAAAAACAGCATCAAAGCTGATCACGCAAACCAACACCAAAGAGTGAAAGAGGAGGAAACTGTTTCTTTAAAAATGATGAGGATGCTGGGCTCGGTGGCTCAGCCTGTAATCCCGTGCCTTTGGGAGGCTGAGGTAAGTGGATTGCCTGAGCCCGCGGGTTTGAGACCTGCCTGGGCAAGCAAGACCTCATCTCTACAATAAATCAAAAATTAGCCAGGCATGGTAATTCCAGTTACTTGGAAGGCTGAGGCGGAAGGATCACCGGAGCCCAGCAGGTCGAGGCTGCAGTGGCCGGGAGCGGCCACTGCACTCCAGTCTGGGCGACAGAGTGAGACTCCAACTCAAAAAAAAAAAAAAAATGATGAGGAGTTTTCATCTTTGGGGACCAATAATCATGTATCTATGGTTACAATGTATGTCCAACCCATTATTCACATATGTGTAACCACATACACATTTCATTTTTAACAAATATTAAGTAAAAACCTGTTAAAGGGCACTAAAAGTGACATAAAGAGGTATTAAAATGAGATCCCAGCCCCGAACGCCTTATATTCTATGTAAATACACATGTATGCAGAATAGAAGAAATGCATGAAAAAGAGGAATCAGAGTCAAAAATCCAAGATTAAAGTAAATATTAATTCTGAAAGGGCACAACAAAACAATTCAGCGGAGAGGAACCAGGCCCTTGTGCAACAGCACCCAGCCTGGGGAGGGCAGGGGGCATGGGGCTCTCTGGGTGTGCAGCCCAGCTAGGCCTTCACAAATGAGGCCACTCAGGCACAGGGGGCAAGGGGCTCTCCCGGCAAGTGGCCCAGCCTTCAAGTATGAGGGCACTCAGGCACCTGCCAGAGAAGAACCCACACCCAGTTGGCCTCTTCGCTGGACCGTGAGTTCCATGAAGGTAAAGCACTCTCGTATTCACCTCAGACATCCCATCTGAGACAGCATGAGCCTTGGGTTACCAAAAGCTCCCAAAACAGCTCTTTCAAAACTCCCAGCGTTGCCAACTGTAATGGTTTAGACATCTCAAGGGTCAAACCCTGGGAATCACAATGCCACAATTGAAAAGATTCAGAAGAAGAATTTGAGACACTTGAGCAGAACAAGAATCATATTTCCAAAATAGGAAAAAAATAACAAGGTCCATTAATATGGAAATTTACTTGAGAAATTAAACATCTCAAAAAGAAAACTTAGCTTAAAGGAATTCTGGTGTCCCCAAAAAGGTTTCTTCTGTTTGCTTTTCCTATTTACATAACAAATACAATGGTTTTCAAATTACAACAACAAAAATTTATAGATGGCGGATGTCTTTCTCATGGTGAGCAATTGTAAGACTGAAGCTAATGCTTTGCTTTACTTTTCAAGACAATACTATCCATTTTTACTCTATTTTCCTAAGTATTACTCAAGAGCATAACTTCAAATAATATTAAAATGAACCAATTATTCAAGGATTAAAATTTCAGATACATTTTAAAACTTATCATTATAGTGTTAGTTTTCTAACAGACTAGATAGATGCATTTTTAAAACATCAGCAAACTAAGTTTTTCAGTGGCAGGATGGGTTTACAGATCTTAGGAGGCTAAAAAAAACTCTACCTATGATATAAGATGTAAGTTCCAAATGGATAGCCCGAGTGAATACAACCACTGTAACCATAACTTGAAGTCTTTCTAAAAGACCGATTCAAACCTTCCATTTCTTTTACTAAGCTAATAAAATGGTGAGGTCTATTTAGGCTTAAAAGTCATAAATGTCTCTATCTAGAAAGTCATCCAGGTAACTGGGATGCAGACAAATCATAAGAAATATGGACTAGCAAATAAATAGCTGATCCTTATAAAAAGCATTTTGTTCAATCACACTTCAAAAGTCCAGGTTATTCTTTATTTGAGTGCAGTTTCTTTCTTTTTTTTTGAGTTGGAGTCTCACTCTTTTGCCTAGGCTAGTGCAGTGGCACACTCACGGCCACCACAGCCTTGACCTGCTGGGCTTAGGCGATCCTTCTGCCTCAGCGTTCTAAGTAGCAGGAACTACAGATGCACGCTACCACGCCCGGCTAAAAGTGCAGTTTCTATAAGCAGCACATTTCATATCATTAAAGCATTGTCACACCGTTCCCACAAGCTCCACATGGAGGATAAGGCCAAGGACAGGCTTGAGATGTTTATACTGAGAACAGCAACTATCCAAGAGTCACCTAATTTTCTAATACCTCCTTTTCTTTCCAACATCATCACCAAACATTTCTTACAGGCAAATTACTTAAATGCTTCACTTACACAAGGGAATCAGCCAATCTCTCTTAGATTACTCTAGTTCAAACTGGGCCACTGCCCAGTCAAATATCCATACAGCTGAGCCTCTGCTCCATCTGATGGGAACAAACCCTCAGCACAGGAACAGCTAGCTATAGGATCACAGTACTTGTTGCCAAGATGCAGTGCCTGTTTCTACTGGCAATCACTTTTGTCTCAAATGGAAAATTCCAACTGTATCTAGGTAAGGACAACTAATTAGGAAAAACAATATGGCACATAAATGTCTTTCTACCCATCTCGACAGTCCCTCAAAGTACTTACATTTCTTTTTCACATGTAAGAAATGTCAGTAAAAGAAAGCAACCCCTGAAAATGCTGTGGTATTAAACAATGTATAAACTTCATATTAATAAGGGAAGACCATCCTCCCAAATAAAAAGCCTTACTAGAAACTGAAACAGGGTCTAGCATACCCTAACTCACACACAACGACTGCCTGCCACAAGATCAAGGGAAGGACAAGAGTTTTTATAAAAAATAAGTCAGGAGTCACAATCGTGTTTCTAGGAAACAATGGAGGTGGGAGGTGGGAGAAGCTACATGAGGAGATTCTGTTACCAACAATGAAAATAAGTCCAGATACTTTTTTGCATGTCTGACATACTTGATAATGATTTGAAAAACAAAGCCGAGCCCTAATAGTGAAACAATTTACAACTTTAACAGAATGAAGACAATATTATTTTAAGAATGAATGTATCATATAGGCTTAGGATTCTGCCAGTCTGCATTACTGCAAATAGCAGTGCTCCTAAACCTTATTATACTTTCAAATCACCTGGGAACTTGTTAAAATGCAGATTCTGGTTCCAGAGATATGAATAGGGACCGAGAGTCCCAGGTGGTGGTGACAAAGCTGCCTGAGGAGCACACTGAGCAGTGAGGACAGGAAGTACTTGTAGCAGAGGGACCAGGTTTAAAACCAAAGACCACCTAAAGTGCTGTGACACATCTGCACGTTCTTGGTGGTAGCAACCTATTTAGAAGACCCATACTTTGTTAGTAACATTAGATTAAGCATTAATGAGCCTAGGAAAATTGTTTATCTGAAGTTATAATCTGAGGTGCAAAACAACTTCATGCTGGAAACTCATATTGAACGCTAGTGTCATTTTTACCCTCTTAATATTAACAGAATCTTGATTACCGGTCTTAAAGTCCTTTCTCAACAGTATTTATTCTTTGCTGGGGGAATATGCTCTATGCAAATGATATGTTGCCTGAAGAAAAGTATAGTTAATAGCCAGTAGTTATGTACATATTTAATAGAATTCATTTCGAGAAATGTGGCTGAGAAAGGGGGCTGATTTTCATGCTTTTTCTCAAATTAAAAATTTAAATCTCCAATACTTTTCATTCTATCACTCAAAGTTTAAGGAAACAAAAGTTAAAACTGGCTTTTGGTCCCATTCAAACACACAGTGACACATTTTCAACAGAGAAAACCAAGATAAAAGGTAGGCTTCCATTCCCACAAGTCAACTTTCAACTCCCCATCTTCAATCTTCCCATAAGACTGAATGATTTTAAGTGCCTCGTCTCTGGCCCTGTTTTGCATACTTTAGTAGTGGGGCTTAGATGCTCTCACCCCATGTCTTAAGGTCTTCCATGGGTCCCTTCCCCCCACTCACCCAAACATACTCTTTGGAGGGAGTTCAAGGGTCCTCAGAGTCTACCTCCAAGCTATAACTGGGCGTACGTCCTACTGCATCCATGTATACCACCTCCTCTCTGGCCACACTCAGTATTTGCGAGGCATGTTTTACAATTTCCTGTCTCTGTGCCTTTGCTCATGATATTTCCTATGGTTATAAAGTTGCTTTTCCCCACCCTCCCAACCCTGGCCTGTTAAAAATGAATCTTTCCTTCAAAGCCCAGTTCAAACACCACCCCCTCCAATTAGCCTTCCAGGAGCCCCCAGTTTCTGTGCTCACTTTGCGGGCCTGGACCTCTGCTCACCAGGGCCCTCAGCATATACAACCAAACATCGCAGGCATGTAAATGTCACGCCGGTTCCCTGTAGGGCAGACACAGCACCTGCTTCTCTTCATAGACATCCCACCCATTACAGTGCCCAGTGGGTACCCAGAACTTAAAAAAAAAAAAAAGAACTATATAGAATATTGAGTTCTGAAAATAGGAAGTGAGTGAAAATGAGTTTCTAGTGTAGTAAATATTAATGTACCCCCAACTGGACTTACAAATAACATGAGCTTAATCTCTATGGGGCCATGTGCTCAGAAATAAAACTCAGAAGATGAAAAAGCCAAAGCATGTGCCTTTTCACTTTCCATCTTTCTCCAGAGTCTAACACTTTGGGGGCACCTCTTCTTCTACCAAGTTGGGGCAGAATCATCTTCTTGTTAAACTCAGTTGCATCCGAGACAAGAACAGCAATGCCAGGCCACTGAGCAAGTACCCCCCAAGTCTGCGGTGCGATGCTAGCTGAATCTCTTTGAGTAACAGGAGGCACGGCTATTAACAAAGGCCAGGATGCAAGGGACTGTCATCCAGGTGCCAGACATGGAAAGTCTTCAGTTCAAATAACATAGACATGGTCTCACCACCACCTGAATAACCATTTTATAACATTAAAGAAAGCTGCAATGTATATAAAAATCAGATGAAACTTATTTTTGGATCCTCCATGACTCTGTGTGGCCTGTAACATGGGTCACCCTTCAGGGAATGAAGGCTCTCTCTTAGGTCTCTTATTTTGTCAGGCAAAAGGTCATATGATTCATCTACCCAACAACACAGTGGCAGTGCTCAAAGCAGAATCAAGAGGTCCGGCTCGCCACCGTCCTCCCTGAAGCTCAGCGGCAGGACACTCTGTGATTTCCCCAAATGTATGAATACCTAAGACTGATGTGGTTAGGTCAAACAGCAGCTTGAGCGAGATGAGGAATTCAGGAAAGGTGAATCTGAGGGGCTCTGCCCAGATTCCTCACTGTAATTTACCAATTAATTATATACTTTATAAGCATATCGAGGGGAGGTCAATGGTTATACAGAAAGAAAGAATGCGGAAAAGGATAATAAACTACAGGGCATTTGTAGAACCATGATGCTATAAGACCTGACTTGCAGTTACCCTCTTGGGTATCATGAGGTTTCACATAATACCTATTCACCTAAACCTCTATAAACAGTTGGTTTTCCGCCATGACAGCCACTAGTCCCACTTCAGTGGGCCGCAGTGTTCAGAGAAAAGCCAGATTTAGGTCCTGTGTAATAAACACAAGAGACCAACAGAGCTAGGAAAGTTGTTGATGTCTATGCCCACTAGGAACCCTTTTCTACCAAAACTGCACTGAATAAACTACTAGGAACGAAAGCCTCCTGAACAAAGCTTCAAGAGGGAGCTCTTTAAACCAGGAACTGCCCTCCATGCACCCCCAGATTTTTAATTAAAAGAGGTTTTGGCCAAGACAGACTAATGAAAATCAAGTAACTTCTTTTTATACAGGCTTAATATATTTACAAACAGCAAGTAATTCTATACTTTTGATAACATTTTGCTGCTTTATGCAGTATTTGGGGGATGTAAGAAGAATAATCATTTTCTAGTATTTTTATGCATTCTTTATAAACTGTATCTCATTAAAATTCTCAGAACAATTCTAAGGGGTAGGAATGATCACCCCATTTTACAAACAGAGAAATTAACCCTTTGCACTCAGGGGACATAAAGAGATTGCTGATGATTACATATGACAAGTTTATGCCAGCACACATTTTCCAAAAATGTATGGTTCCTTGAAGTTTTCCATTCAAGCTGCACCAAAAAGCAAATAAAGAGATGGAACATATACTGAGATATGACTGATCAGTTGAGAAGTGGTTTTCAAGAATCATGAGTGCGTCCTTCCACATCGACTTTGAACAATGACTGGACGATAAATTACATACTACTAATGTGGGATGAAGAAAATGAGACTGCATTATCTGCTTGAATAGAAAAACACTAGGTGGAAGACCGCAAACAAATTACTATTGCACAACATGTATCAATGAACTTGCAATGCACGTCAGTGACGGTTAAACATGTTACCACATGCTAGAAAAATATAAAATATAAAATTTTGATTTTTTTGGTCATAAATAAGTTCCTCAATTTTCAAAATTCCATTATAAGTCAAATACCACTACAGTTTAAATAACTGGTTCCAACACTACACTATGTAATTTGAAATGATTAGTTTTTTACTATTTCGTAAAAAAGTACAGTCAAGTTGCTGACAGATGATCTCAAGATGTCTCTGAGTGCATAGGGTTAAAGGACAGAGGGGTCTGAATAATCTGCCTTAGGCCCCAGGGCAAGTAAGTAGCAGAGGGGGCAAGAAGCATATACCCTGACAGCTAGAGATGTGAGGATTTTATGAAGACTATGACAATTCTCGTGCAAAGAAACACAATTTTAGAGAAAATAATTTCCAAGAATTTCACTCGAACTTCCCAAAAAACAGTTCAAAGTAGACTACTACACAAGTTGTAAGAGATCAAGTACTACAGTTACTGGTAAGGCCAAGAATAGAACACAGGTCTGCTGACCCCCGTTCCTGTGCCCATCAGGCATGTTCTTTTGGAAGCTGACACCCTTCTGATGTTTCAAGTCACTTGATAATAGCAAATAAATGAGTGAATGAATCTGGGAGACACAAGAGAATGTGAGCTGGGTGTGGTGGCGAACACCTGAAATTCCAACTGCTTGGGAGGCCAAGGCAGGAGGATCACATGAGCCCAGAAGTTTGAGACCAGTCTAAGCAACATAGCAAGACCCCAATTTGTTTAAAGAGAGAGAGAGAGAGAGAGAGAGAGAGAGAGAGAGAGAGAGACAGAGAGAGAATGAAAAGGATTTGGATAAGAGGAATGAGCTACAAAAAAGGGCATGGCCATAAGAAAAATCCTACCCAGAAAGCTTTGAACCAAGAATACTGGTATCTGCACATTTTCTCATCTTCTGTGGCAAAAAGTGAAAAATAACCTTTGTTCTCCCCTCCCTGTGGGCTGTGAATGATTAGCTTGGCTACGCTGATAACTAAAGGAAATAACTAAAGGAAACGCAAGATGAGTGCCTCTCCCAGCTCATTACACTACTTAACAGATTTACCCTACTACCAAACTCCTCCGGTGCAATGTAAAAGACAGCAGGACACCATGAATGGTCAGCAAATGTCAGCCCCAATAAATCCTCCATTGCTGCAAACAACTCTCCCATTAGTTTCAACGATGGTGCCCTAATGAAGAGCCTGGAAATAGGAGACTGCTGGGTGCCAGACAAGGCAGGAGAGGGAGCCGCCAGGCTGGGAAACCGCAACAGGAGAGACAGAAAAGAGGCACCTGGAAAAGACAACGAGAGAAGCAGCTCACAAGGTTGGTACAAAGAGAATGTCTCCATGGGAGAAAAAAGGCTATTTGCTTATTGAGTCACACATCATCAGTAAGAACAATCAAGAACAAGAAGCTGGGTGTGGTGGTTCATGCTGGTTATCCTAGCACTTTGAGAGGCTGAAATGGGAGAGTTGCTTGAGCCAGGAGCTCAAGACCCGCCTGGGCAACATAGTGAGACCTTGACTCTACAAAAAAATCAAAAAATTAGCTGGGTGTGGTGACATGCACCTGTAGTCCCAGCTTCTGGGGAGGCTGAAGTAGGAGGACAGCTTGGGACCAGGAGTTTGAGGCTGTGGTGATCTGTGATTGTGCCACTGCACTACTGCACTCCAGTCTGGGTGACAGAGTGAGACCCTGACTAAAAACAAAACAAAACAGAACAAGAAGAAAAACAGACTGGAAGAACCTTACCAAAGTTATTTACATCTGTTTCCACTAGGGACAGAAAACACATTTCCAAATACAGGCAGTAGATTTTAGATGTAAGCTTAAGCTTTCTATTCTAAATTTGTTTTTTAAACATAAAGATAAAATAATTGTCAAGAGATTTCTTGTATCAAATTCTTCATGGTTTGCAACTTTCAGCACAACAGAGATAGATAAGACTTGGGTTGAGAGGTTACAATCTGGGTGACACATCTTTAGGACAAATCTACTCAATGACCACTCACTTTTTTCACTCAACCAAACCAAGATGCTATATTCAGGTAAAGGCATTTTAATTTTCAAAAGTACATACCAAACTTGAAATAACCAAAATCCCCATTTAACTATTCCTTTCCAGCTTGTTCTGGAAAGAGGCAAGAGGTAGGTTGTTTATATGTACAGACTGGCTCCAAAATACATATTAGTTTAATATTTATAAACAGTTTTCTCTTTCTCTTTCATTTTTACCATTCTCATTATGACTATCCCAGCATATAAGATATATGACACATATTTAAAGTTTAATATAATCATCACTAATTGATTCAAATCACCAATTTATACAAGGCTACACTCAAAATCGCAGAATCTTTCCTTCCCATTTAGGAGTTATCACTGTCCTTGATCTATCACTGTCCTGAGGTACTACTATATACTAAAAGGGTCCAGAAAACAGTTCATTTTTAAAGAGACAGAGTTAAAAGAGAAACACATCAGTAAACAACACCCAATCAGAAAACTAAGCAAAACAAACAGACTGTTTCCTTCCACAATGAGTATTTTTCACCCATCTTCGACCTCCACTCCCTAAAAAAGCAGCTCAGTGTCGAGGCAGCTAAGATGGGGACCACCCCTCCCAGAGGCCTGAGGAGCACTTCCGGTTGCTGGGTCCTGCTTCGGCCTCAGACATGGGCGTGTAAGTCCTACCCCAGCCCCTCCATTCCTTGGCCTCCCCAGAAGGAAGGCTCACCCCCACCATACCACCTGTAAGAAGATCAGAGGGGCAGGCAGTGGCAGGTCAAGGAGGAGGAATCCCCTCCTGCAGCTCTTCCTGTGATGGCACTCTCAAGTTTCCTCAGCAAACCTTCCTACCTCAGGCTCATCGCAAGCACTCGTCAGATCTGACCTCCAGCTTTGTGAAACAGCAAAGGAATTTTTTTAAAAGCTCCATTTAAGCAATTTATGCAAAACCTTGGGTATCTGTCCAGTGAAAGTGCAAACTTTTAGGGCTGGAATAGTAAAGAAATAAAACTACTCTTCCAAACACAGCAACATTAAATAAAGGAAAAAAAGTATTACAGTGAGTCATAAACCTCTTAATTCTATTGTCTCGTTTCATTAATGACTTTGACCAATTAGTGAACCCAAACTAGTGATAGATAATGTTTAACATTAGATCTTAACTCTCCCAACAACCCCTCCCCACCTTTCTGTTCTTACAGTGGAAGTCCCTGCTCTTCAAGGGGACAAGCATACCTGTCACTTGACTATCTAAAATCATTAGCTAAAATGAAAAGCCAAGGAAGTACAACAGAACTGCAGAGGCCAGCCTGAGTCTGAGCACAGCAGAGGGTTAAAGGAAACCATTTCATAAGATCAAATGTGGAGAAGCAGCAGGAGCAAAGAGGAAAAAATCAAGTTACATAAAGTCCAATTGTACTCACTGTTTCCTTATTGGGAAGCAGCTCCTTTTTGATTCTGAAGAAGTTCTTGCCGTACTGCCTGAGTCCCTTAACGAAGCGTTTCTGCGATAAAAAAGAAACAACAAATGGGATGTAAAAACCAAAACCAAAACAGGATGTCAGCAAAGCAAAGATATCTACAATCAGCAGAATAACAACCACAAAAAAAAAGTGTCGGCTGCGGAACACAGGCTCGGCCAGGAGGGTATTTCGGCAGCACAGCTGGGACCCACTGGCCGGGCAGGCCCGACAGCCTCCACCAGAACCGCGATCCCACGGCCCAGACAGGGCAGCACGACGGGAAGGACACCCTGTGTCGGAAGCTGAGAAGCAAGCTGTCCCCTCTGCCACCAGACACAGCCTGGCGCTCGAACGTATAAACAAATCAGCTCCATGTTTTAATAAAACAGCACAACTGCTTTCGCACCTGAGAGCCAAGCTTCCTAGAAGTGTGGAGCAGAAAGGGGGAACAGACCCGAACCCGGAGACTCTTCTCCAGAAGGGCACCCTGGAGGATTGAAAGGCCCCTTTCCTTAGTCCAAGGAATCCGCCAGCAAGGCACCGACACCGCGGAAGCCCACTGGGAGCCGAATCCCAGCTGGCCTGCCCCGCCATCTCCAAGCCGCCAAATAAAGAATCATCAGCACCCCTGCCCTCCTCCCGACGCCCCCTCCACGTTCGCAGCAGTCTCGGGCTCGCCCCCAAGCCCAGCCCCGAGACTTTCACTTCGTCCCATTCCTCCCGAACGCCCGCCCGCCCGCGGGGGCAGCCCCGCTCCCGGCCCAACCTCGGGCGCCTTGCCTGGTGCCGCGCGGCCGGCCCGGCAGCCACAGGTAAGCGCACGGCCGGGCGGCGAGAGGCCGCCGCCTGTCACTCGGCTTCGGCTCCACAAAGCGCAGGGCGGAGGCGGCCGCAGGCGGCTCGGCGTGTGACCGCGGCGGGGCCGCGCGGCGCGGGGCGCGGGGGGCGCGGGGCTGAGGCCGCCGCCGCCGCCGCCGCCGCCGCCGGGGGAGGAGGCAGGAGCGCAGCGCGCAGAGCCCGGCACGGCCGCGGGCGGCTGCAAAAGGCGGCCTGGATCGCCGCGCCTCCCGCCGCCGGCCCCGGCCCGGCCCGGCCCCGCCCCCGGCCCGACCCCCGCCCCGCGGCCAGAGCCCGCCGGCCACGCTGGGATCTCGGCGTCCTCCTCCCCGTGAGTGCACCGAGGCGCAAGCACAGAAACTTCCTCCTACCGCGGCCTGCGGGGAGAGGGCGCCCGCAGGGCCGGGGCCCTCCCCGGGCTGCTGGGTCTCCAGCCCACGCCCCGGCCCGCGCCCACCGCCCCGCCCCGGCCGCGAAATGGGGGGCTGGCCCCGACGACCCCCATGGCCCCTTCCGGCCCGCGGCTGTGGACGGCGGCTCCCGTCCGGCCCAGGCATTATCCTGCACTTTGCAGGGCACCGGTTCACAACTCAATCAAGGAAGCTTCCCAGCTAACAAATCACCTGCCCACCGGGAAGAGGGTCCCGCCCACTCCCATGGTTGAGATCGGCTGGGCAAATTCAGTAAAGGGCCAGGTTTGGCCTGCAAAACCAATCTGCAACCTCCTACTCTAGTCCTGGAGGCTTTGCGTTTTGGGTTTCACCCTTGCTAAGATATGACTCATCATTGTCCATTTTCAAAATAATTCATAGAGGGAAAAATCTGTTAAGGCACAAGAAAGAAGCAAGCTCTCTAATCTGAGGAAGAGTGTCTTCTGGTACTTGATAAAGTATCGCTCATTTGGTCAATAGGCATCCTGGGCTGTGTGCACACACCATATCCAGGGGAAGTGGCCAGGAAAGACATGCCCTGCCCTCAAGGAGCTCCAATCTGGCCAAGGAGGCAGACAGGTAAACAGATCAGTCTTCGGGCCTGCAAGAAAAGCAGCAGAGGAACAAAGGGTAGTGGGTGGAGCTAGGAGGAGGAAGCAACTTACTCTGCTTGCTGGTGTCTTAGAGGAAGTGACAAGGAAGAGCCTGAGCCCGCCAGAGAAGTCAGCCAAGGAAAAGCTCACGGAACATTCTGGGAACTGCGAGGAGGACAGGGTGTGCCGAAACGAGTGCCAGCAGATAAGGCTGAAGGGGCAGGCAAGGATCAGGTTGCAGAGAGCCTTCCAGGCCGCATGGAGGAGTTCGTCCTCATCAAAGACCAGCAGAGCTTTTCATGAAGACGGGATGAGGATGGCTCCAGGGGCAGTGTGGCCTACGCATAGGTTAGGGGCAGGCCAACTAAAGGGGCTGGTGACTCAGCCCAGGTGTGGGATGAAGAGGACCAGAACTGCTGGGACACTAAGACCTCAGTCATCAGAATTCCTGCTTCTTCATCCTTTCTTTAAGTATGTAGGTGTTTCCTGCGCACCTGACACTGGGAGGGATCTAAATAAAGGACAAAGGTTAAACTGTGATTCATCTGAACAGGTAGGATAGATATGTGTGACGTCATTACAGAACACTGAGAGGTGATCTGGCACAAAGAAGCAGGGAAGCTCACCAGTGCAGCAAGGGCGCCAAGAGAGGGCAGCGCTGCAGTGGCGGGGATAGTTCAGATGCCTTCACAAGGCAGTGAGACCTGGGCTGGATCAGGAAGGAGGGACGGCTGTGGCGGAGGTGGGAGTGGGGTGGGGTGGGGGGGGGGTTGGAAGGACCGAGGTGGAGAATGGAAGTGGGTTATGGAGACAGAGCCTACTACACGAAGCTGAGGGGGCGATCTGGCATGAGTCAGACCATGGAACGCCAGGACCATGCAATCTGAACTGGGCGTGATGCCAAGTGACACACAACAGGTTCACTAGAGGAGGCCCACACAGTGAAGGCGGCATGTGAGAAAGGCTGATTCTGGAACATCAGAGTTGGACAAACAGATTCAGCTCTTGTCTCTTCCATTTATTATGATGCAATCCTCTGAACATCACCCATTCAGCTAATAGTTAACTGAGTACCTGCTATATGCCAGGAAACTCATATATATTAATTCAAAAACCTCAGAATCTAGAAAATAAGTATTATTATCATCCTATTTTACAGACAAGGAGGCTGAGGCACAGATAGTTAAGTAATAGGATTATGGTCACCCAACTCCTTAGAGGCAAAATTGGAATTCAAAACAAGCCCCCAAATCCATGGGCTTCACTTCACTGCCACACTCATAAAATGCAGGTAAGAGTCTACAGTGGTAACTGTCCTCTATTGTGGCACCATTATCTGTGACTCTGCACTTCCCTCTTGGACCCAATAGGGATCACTGAGTCCTCAGTACTCCTCCTAAGAAAGGTCTTTCAGTGCCCCCCTTTCCTGCCCATTCCAGCCAGGCCTCTCTCTCTTTCCTAATAACTAGCCTGTCAACCCATCTCCTCCATCTAGCCATTTACAAGCTTCTACTGAGGAATTTTTCAAAGCTACTGATTTCCTCCTGAGTCCTACACTAACTTGCCCCCAGCCCCTACCTACCTAGGAAGAGCACTGTAGCCTCTGTGAGATGGTGTTTACACCCCTTATCCCTGAAGTCAAGGCTCTCCAGAAATCTGTCTCTGCCTGCTTTTCCAGCCAGATGTCCAGCAATGCCAGCTGGCCCCCACTGGGACCTTTGTCTGAACTCCAGAGTCTGTATAAGACACCCCCAGATTCACCTCAAACCCAAGTCTCAAACTCCCTCCCACTCTACAATGAAACCTCCTGAACTTTCCGTCCCATTCGTTTGTGTATTCGCACACGGCCTCATATGCCCATCAAATCCATAAACTCTAAAAAGGCAGGAATTCTATTTTATACCCAGTGCCTCCGCATCGCACCAGGCAGTTTGTGCTCCCCAAGTGTCTGATGTGTAAGTGAAACAAGCCAGGAGATGACAAGGGCCTGGGCCACGGAAATGGACTGTGAACTCTTATAACAGAGCTAACCTCTTAACTCCATGACACCAAACTCTCCTAGTTTCCTTCATACCACTTGGTCTGATTTTCTACTCCACCTCTAAATGTTGGACTTGCCCCAAAGCTTTGTTCTAGGCTTTCTGCTCTCCAAACTCCCTCCCAATATGATCTCCACTGTTCCCTTGACTCTAAATATCTACGGAGCATCTCACTAACATTTCTAAGGCTAAATGTATGGTCCAAGTCCACTGGGAACTCGCTTGAATGTCCCACAGGCATCTCAAACTAATTACTTCCAGAAATAAGAATTTGACATCTGGTGGTGAACACAGACCTACTACAGCTGTTAATGTGTATCAAAGACAATGCTATCAAGTGCAAAGCACCCTTGGCCCCACTTAAAAAAAGAAGGAAGTAAAAGCTTCATGTGGCCTATGCTGTTACTTCTCTATGGAAAGCCACAAGGCCTCAAAACCAGCAAAACATCTGCTTCTCAGGGACCAGCCTTTACCTTGTGGTTTACCAGAAATGTAGAGTAGCCTTGAAAATTGAAACAAAGACAACTACTCACACAGTAGTCAATGACTGGATAGGTCAATATGTGAAATAGGTTTCCGAGGCAGTAGTCTCCTTTCCCTTTATGAATTCGTCTCTCTTCAAACGAAGACCTTGAGGTTTTTAAGACTTCAATTTAATGATTAACACTATCAGCTTATAAATAAACAGGTACTGTAAGCCTCCAAATGAAAGTTCATGGTCTATTTCTGAACAGTCTTCTAGTAGTTGAACTGAAATTCTGTATTTCCAGTGCCAAAATTCAAGGCCTCATGAGTTATTACTATGACAACTGGCTTTTCTTTCCCCACTAGTGTATAGATGTTAGAATACCAGGTAGCTGGAGAAGGAAACATGGTAACTCTGGCCCAGCCAATGCTGCCAGGGCTGGGCTCCCCAGTATGTGGCCTGCCCACTCTCAGATGCACAAGTTAAGGGTTTAGATGTTGGCCCTCATTTCTCTGGTGCTGTCCATGCCCAACCAACTTGGCTGTGTGCCCCTGGGGAACAAGAAACAAGTCTTTTTCTGTTTCTGTCTTCCCATAGCCATTTGAGACTCAAATATAAATACTTATTTATTTATGGCAAGGAGATTGTTCCTTGCTTTGTGTTACAACTTAGTTTATGACTGTGCTCCAACTTTTAGAAAAATTAAGACCGTTTTCCATGACTGAACTGAAATGTCATATCACCATCAGAAGTTACCCAACCACAAGTTACCAGTAGAGAAATGCTAACTTCTGGCTTCAAAAAAGTTACATGAACCCAGGATTACTAACCTGGGGGTTTTAATAAACTCTGGAAAGCTCCATGTCTCATTTTTGGTAGAGCAGAAAGAATACAAGGTTCAAGTCTGCTCCTCTGCTTCATAAAGGAAATTTGGACATGGCTGTTTAGATACAGCCACTTTTGAAACAGGAAATACTTACCAGGAATAAAAATAATCGGGTCAGAATGCATTAAATTAATATGTCCCAAAATTACGCACACCATTGTTTCAGCCCACCCCAGTCAGAGCACTGTCCAGTGCCTGCGCGATAAATGCCTCACAGGTCTATGCAGGGACTGATCTTCACCTGTCCTCTCTCAGGGAGGCAGGTAGGTAGGCCTAGCGCACACAACTTCACATTAACCCTAGCGATCAGTACAAACAGCACAGTGTGTACATAAGCCATGATATGAAACAGGTAGGAGGCACCACCCCAAACAACAGTAAGAGTTAGACTAACTCCAAGCGCTATAGTGTGCCAGACTCTACATATGCTGACTCATGTAATCATCACAATAACTCAGGAGGCAGAGACTATTACAATTTCCACCTTACAGAGGTCACCAGATCCTTGAACCAGGGAGGGAGGGTCCCAGGTGACAAGTTGAAAACAATCAGGGCCTCATGACTGTGGGTGGGGTCTCAGGATGGAGCCAAGGGCCAGAGCAGGGATGGGATGGCGTGGCTGATACCTGTGTTTGCCTTTCAAGACACTGTTTCCTCAAAATTCTACATGTAACTAGCTAGTACTGGCCGAGAGTAAATCCATCTGAGGGCACACACCCCTTGTCCACACAGGGAACTCTCCACGCGGTCCATCTTAGTGTCATCTCAGGTGTGGGCCTGTCCCGTGTCTGCAGCAGGGGAAAGCAGAAGAGACGGGGCTAAGCCACGAACGGGGCTAAAAGATACCTCTGGCATTGACCCCTGGCTGAGAGCTTTCCAAATTAACTCCCTCTGGTGAATTTTAACTAGTATATCACAGTCAGAAACTCACCATGACTTCTGTAAAGCGACGTCTACTCAGTCCTCTTACATAACTGTTTGGAAAACACTGTAGGTATTAAAATGATTCCCACTGTGAAAATGGCTCCTTCTGTTCTACCTTGTTTTCTGCACAATGTTTTATGTTAATAACGTATTGGTTCTCGGGGGACTGAAGAGAGGCACATCTACAGTTCTGTAAGCGAACGACAGCTCTGCGCAAAGAGACACAGGTAGCAAGTAAGAGGAACAGATCTGTGGCTCAGTCAAAGGCACAGAGCAGCAGAGGAGCAGTGAAGACATGTCCTAAATGTGGTCCTGTGTTAAGGAGGGGTCGTGTGAGAAAGGGGGCACTGCTGCCAGGAAATCAAAGGAAATCAAAGCCTTGGCCAACATCTGCATGACATGATGCCAGCTCTTACTGACGGGCCCCTGGACAAGAACCTACTATCCTTCATCCAAGTGGCCCTGTGTGCTGGAAGTCTCAGCACCCATATCTAACACACACTTCCTTCTGGAGGTTTACTCCTGATGCTGCTTTGAGGCGATCATTGGTTTTGGTTTTAAACATTTAACACATTCACGGAAGGGTGACTTGAGTAAAGCCTTGCTTTTTCAGTGAACAGCAACAGAAAAGGCTGCCTGGGAAGAGGCCCCTGGAGGACGGGCAGCAAGACGCGGCAGTACTCCCCAGGTTCGCGGTATGTGCTGCTCCTGTTCTGATTCCACTTTAAATATGCTTTGCACTTACCAGTGTTATTCCAGGACAGCTAGTTCATAGTTTAATCAAGAATTTCAAGACAGCAAATGGGATCACCTAAAATAATCACCACATTTTTATGGAGGATTCTCAAATCTTCTCATTTTGCCCTCGCTTGGACTTGAACCCATGCTTTTTATTCAGAGTAACGCCCCCCACCCTTGAAGCAGCTTGGTCATGAATCCAGAGAAGTGACAGCTACTTCAGGCTTTCTTGCATTTCCCAGGCCTGCGGGCTTCTGTGTAGAGTGGTAGCAGTGATATAAGTACACCAGCTGTCACAACACAGTCTCCAAGAAAGGCGTCACTGCGCCCATTCTGCAGATGAAGAAACCGAAGTCTGGGTATATTAAGTATATTTATTATATTTAATATTTTATAGTAAACATATTATATTAAATATTAAATATTTCCTGCCCCAACCCATACCTAATCATCAACAGTGCCAGGATTCAAGTCCAGGTCTAACAACAAAAGCCAGGCCAATGGTAATAGCATGAGTGTGGGCTGCTAAGTGCTTCTGTGTGTCAACTCACACCGTGGCAGTCCAAACATGCCTGGGGTGACCTAGTGCAGTGGGTAGGTCCCTCCAGGAATGCCTTCGCCTTCTGAATACTCCTGAGCTGCAAGCTGTTACCCTCCTCATTACCATGACACAAGCAAGGCCTCTTCTGTACGTCCCTCCCCTTCCTTGTCCCCTCTACCCCCTTTTTATCTAAAACCTCCACCTCACCTGCTGAATTCTTACAAGGTACATACCTGGAATCTCCATAAAATCCTTTCATAAATGTCCTGTCTACCTGACAGGCCGAAGGGCCCTATGTCTGCCACCTCAGTCACATCGAGGGCTTTAGGCACACCCTGGGGATACCTCAAAGGTCCTGCCTCACCACTCCCCATCAGAATCAACCCCAGGATTAGGTGTGAGCACTTCAAGTTCCACTGACAACTTCCCCACTGCCCACAGGGAGCCGCCCCCTCAGCACTCTCACAGGCAGGTGCCCTCTCCAGCTCCCAGCGGCCCCACTTCTTCCAACTGAGGCAGAGTTGTCCCAAGGGACACGCCTGGCTAACTCTCTGTCCCTCCACCTTTCTGGAGTTTCTTGGCAGGTGCTCCCATGTCGGGACTAGGCCTGCTGCTGGGCCACAGTGCGCCACACCAGTGATGCACCAGCCTCCTCTCAGGCCTCAGTCTCTCTCTCTACCCCTCCCTGCCAATATCCCAATTCTGGGCATTCTGTATATTAATGTGCCCTCTTACTCGAAGACCTGTGAGAATCTCTAGCAGGTCCAAATTGTCAGTCTGCTAGGTAACAGCTTCTGCAGCTGCTCCCCGGTCACCTGCTACACCTCGTAGTGAAGTGAATTCCCACAGTGCCCTTCTGATTCCAGGCTCTGGGTTCTGTCAATGTTTTTCTTTCTTACCGGATCTAGAATGTCCCTTCTTCCCTCTGCTTATTCAAATACATCAATTCCACTAATATTTATTGAGTATCGATTCCAGTGAACACACAGTGCTCAGCATAGCACAAAGTCCTGTATGAGGGGGTTCCAGTTTAAATTCCACCCCTATATGGAGTTTACCTTGCTTTCTCTCCCTTCTCTGTATGACAAGCTGTGTTTACTCCTAGCGTTAATAAGCACTCGCCATTAAAATGGCTATGGTTCTCCCACCACACTGTGTATTCCTTTCCAGCAAGAGCTGATTATTCCGTATCTTTTGTCATCTGCAGAGGACCTAGCAAATAGTAACTAAGCAATGTAATACCTGGATGGTTGTTGCTTTTGGTCCTAGAGTTTTCCCCAAAACCCCAATACATATTTAGTGGGACAGAAACACAATTTCTAATCAATGTAAGGTTTATGTTTCTTTTTTCATGAAGAGTTGAGAAATAAATGAGATTTCAAATGAGGATTAATTGCTTGGACTCTTGGTGCAGAAAACATTCTTTTCTATCTACTCATACCAGATAAATTACAGGGTGTTATACTTCTTAAGTGTTACACTTTAAAGGAACTTTTACATATACATACACACCAACTTAAACTCTTTAAACAAGAGCACATGTGCGTGACTACATGCTGTATGTTATATATTCATAATGAAAATTTCCCACAAAACTTGGCATGGCTCTGCAACCAGATAGCCACATCCCTTTTATCAGCCACTAGTCTTCCCTAGGGCCTGTGTCCCAGGTGTAAGACGGGTGTCCGGGCCTCTACCATGTCTAAGCTTCGACTCCTGGACCACTCTTTCTCCAATAACAGGAGCAGTAATAAGGCAGGACAGCCTCGTTCCTACAGAGAAAAGAGGACAACTGAACTCTTCCCAAAAAGAGATACTGCTATGGGTGATATGTTTTGTCAATTGCTTTAGCTATCTTGAATAGTAAGTAAATCCTAGTTTTAGTAAAAAAAGATCTACTTCCCGGGCTAGTCCCAGAGGTTCCATGGTTCTTACAACAGAAGCCCAAACCCAAGTCTTGTGGGCAACAGTCCATCCATTTCTTTTTTTTTTCTTTTTCTTTTTTGAGTTGGAGTCTCACTCTGTCACCCATACTGGAGTGCAGCAGCACGCTCCCGGCCACCACAGCCTCGACCTGCTGGGCTCCGGCGATCCTTCCGCCTCAACCTTCCAAGTAGCTGGAACTACAGGTGCATGCTACCACGCCTGGCTAATTTTTTTGATTTTATTGTAGAGATGGGGTCTCGCCAAGTTGCCCAGGAGGGTCTCGAACCCGCGGGCTCAGTCAATCCACTCACCTCAGCCTCCCAAAGCGCTGGGATTACAGGCTGAGCCACCGAGCCTGGCTAGTCCATCCATTTCTAAGAGAAGTTCCCTCTAGGGTCAAATGTGGTAGCTGTTTAGCTGTCACAGAGGAATAATACCAAAGCTTCTCTTTCCTCCCTTCCTCTCCTTCTGACTCTCCCAAAAGCCACAGAGTAGGGGAATGAGAATGGGAAAGTAGGTCTGATGTGGTCCTGCCTGATTCTTTCCACCCTCCTCAGTGCATGAGGACTGTGACAATGAACAGGTCCTGGCCTATTTCCCCCCAGTTAAGATTAGTCATAGAAGCACAACACAAAGGGAGACTAAAGTGCCAGGTCCTTCGGTGTCTGAGACCAGTACTTGAGTCCAGCAGCCCCTTCCTTCCACAGCTGACTCCTCTGGTGATGTGCCCAGAAATGCCTATAAAAGCTGGGCAACTGTCAACTCAACACTCAGTCCCTGCCACACCTGTAGTATCAGTAGAATCAGAGAATGCCAAAGCTGGAAGGAAGATTTAGAGTATCAAAGCAGGCCAAAACCCTCGTGTCACAGATGAGAACCACATGCCACTTGAGTAAAATTAAACCAAGAGATCTAAACACATACCCATAAAATCTTTATATTTGTGACAAACTATATTTTCCAGAGGTGGCCACCCCAACACAGATCTCATTCCACATGTTATTCTTACAATGTGACGATGGCATTCCTCCATGACAAAAGAGCTCTCTGTTCTACCCTCTTGAGCCTGGGTAGACCTTTATAATGGTCTTGACCAATAGAATGGAACAGAAATGATACTAGGTGACTTCTGAGGCCACATCATAAAATGCAACACAGCCTCTGCTGGGCTCCCCTTTTCTGGACATGTGCCTTTGAAGCTCTCAGCTACTGATAAAAAGGTTTGGCTACCCTGAAGACACCAGGCTGGAGAGACCAGTAGGGACCAAGAGAAGCCTCTGGAGCCCTGGCTGTCCTAGTCGCCAGTCGTTGGAGTCTTCTTAGCCCAGACTCATGAGTGAAGAAGCCTTCAAACCGACTCCAAGCCCACCTACCATCTGACTGCAGCCTCAGGAAAGCCCCATGTCAGAAATGCACAGCCAAACTACTTCTGAATTCTTGTCCCACAGAAACTGTGAGAGAGAATGCATGACCACCCCTGTTGGGGTAATTTTTATCAGGGGTAATTTGTTATTTAGCAGTAGGAAACTAATTCAAGATTACTGAAACCACTAAAAACTTTAACCTCAATGTTCGTCAGCTATTAAATAGCCTTCCAGTGACATTTCTTCAGACCATGTATGTGCCTGCCGCTCTCTAGAACCTTATTCTGCTTTAGCACCTGGCTCTCATCCCCACATATGAAATGATGACATGATATGGGATATGTTACTGAATAGACCAGGAAAGGGGCTGTTTTCTTCACTATTATATCCCCAGCACCTAAAACAGCCCTTGGCGATATACAGCATGTGATCAACAGTCGTTGGTTCAATGGATGCCTGCATGTATCTGAGGGCATCTGGCTTAGTCTCCCCACAAGGCCATCTGACCGCTCATCATCTGCTCTCTAGCTCAACTCAACATATTCACTGTCAAGTCTCCAATTATTACTGATAAAGCCTTCAGATATTCCCAGCCCAAACACACAGAGGAACTAAGCCATCCCCTCTAGGACACCACTGCAGCACTCAGAGTAGAGCTGATGATTTCCGATGGCAACACATCCATGTGCTAAAACCCTTCCCATGAAGTCTCAAATATCAAATAAAAGTTACTCCATTTTTCACGTAAATACTACATACCCAATGGGAAAATGACCTCACATGGGAGGGTTTAAATAGCAACTGAGCCCACTCCGTGGCAAGGGCCATGGAGCCATCCTATATATCACTGTCAATGACCCTCTGAGTCTGGATGATCACGTTGAGTACAGTGAAGTCCTTTCATTACCGTAGGCCCAACAGAAAGGACTGCCTCTGGATGAATATCAGAAAGCATGCACCAATGCACTTTCAAGTCAAATGAGCACTGGCTAGTTAAGCGGCAGCATTAACAGATGTAAAAACTCTGCCAGTTAAATACCTCTTGCCAATTATGGCTACACAGCTACACCCAAATTAAAAATAACCCAACAGTAATAACAAAGCCCAAATGGGCACTGGAGACTTTTTCTCTTCTTGCAATATCACCCAAGTGTCTCCACATAAATGCCCTTGTAAAGTGGCCCATAAATAGGTCATTAAGAAGCTCACCTTTCCTTGGCAAAGAAGAACTCAGCAGAGGAAGGGGAAAGAAGAGGAAGGAAGGAAGGAAGGAAGGAAGGAAGGAAGGAATGTGGCTTGTCTATAAGACACAAGGGGGATGAGGTGAGTGGATTGCCTGAGCCCGCGGGTTCGAGACCCGCCTGGGAACTTGGCGAGACCTCATCTCTACAATAAATCAAAAAAGTAGACACCTTTAGTGAGGAAGCCTTTGTGAAGCTTGTAATTAAAAGAATCTAGATCATTGGCCTATTTCCCCAAGTTAAGTAAAACCTGCCTTCCAGAAGAACTCGACCAAATTCAGAAGTTGTCATCTGTCATACTTCCCAAACAGGAGAAACTGAGGCCCTGACAAGTGCCAGAGGTCTGTTTTAGCTCCTGCCATAGAAGAGGGGCTCCTGGACTTTGTTTTCCCTTCATAACAATAGGACATGGGACCGGTTTCATCATTTAATTCTATTCACTCAAAGAATTAACTAAAAAAAAGAGGAAACATCTACTATCCCCCTTGGAAAGGTAGCCCAGGTGGCGGTAGAGGGAGTATTTCAGTTACAAAAGCCCAACCTCAGTCACAAGGTAGTTGTTTTCTTTCCATCACAGACACCTGGTTTGGTCTCATGCCAACTCCATGCAAGATGGCTGTTTCCACACAGGGTGACTGTCGCTTTCAAGAGAGTCCCTCAGGGTCCCCAGATGAAGGGCTGGTCATGGGCCCCAGCATGATACTGCTCTGTGGGCTTTTGTTTAGAACACTAGCGCTCCCAGGATACCTCACTCCTGCAGAAAATATTGGTATTAGGGGAGCATGAACACAGCTGTGTGTAAATTATACCCACAAACAGATTAGATCTGTATATTTATAAGGAATGCAAACATACTAATAGCACATTTACATACACAGCTGGATACACTGGGCTGCATGCAGTGAACTTTGAGCTCCCAAGTATTTCCTTACAATTTTACAAAAAGAAATGCTCAGGTTGCTGCTAAGCCAGGCAGGGACTCCCTTGCTTGCCATCCCCAGCGGAATGCCCCAGAAAGTGTCCACTTCATCCTCACTTGAAAATGCTGGAGAAATTATTTGAGACTCTGAGTCTCAAACAGCTCCAAAAAGAGCTGTTACACCTCACTTTTATAGAAAAAAACAAATCAATATACAGTAACTTTCACAGTCAAAGGAGGCATACATGCATGAAGAGGAAGACCTACTAAAACCCCTGCTACAACAGCACATAGTAAGGCAGAGATTTTGTATTTCTTTTTAATGCTTTAATAGAGTTTATTTTTTTTTTTAGCAGTTTTAAGTTTACAGAGACACTGAGCAGAAGAAGTACAGAGACTTCCCATACACCTGGGTCTTTGAGATTTTTTTTAGTGAATTTTGAAAAATAGGGAGATGAGCAATCAGCGTTTTCTGCAGACTGACTTAAATGAGGACCACAGGCATCAGGAAAACAGCTACAGTTCTAGGACTGATTCTCTCGGGCTTCACTGTTGACCTCGGGGCAAGCAGCTAACATTCCCTGGGCTTCCTAGAACGAAGGCATCCCAAGTACCTCAATTTACCACAAAAAGCACTAACTTTTTAAAATATTGTGTGTTCTGGTAAAATAGTTAAAGGGGAAAAAAAGGTAATAATTCAACAAAGTAAAAATATTAAACTATACATAACTGGATAGACATGTAATAAGCAGCTCATCATAGGCCCCAATTTTATTTAAAATTTTTTGCAACAAAACTCTCCAAACGGTACTCTTTCCCTTGATTTTTTTCTTGATGTGGTTTCTATAAGCTTCTGGCTTAAAAAAGAAAAAAAAAAAAGGTCCATTTCTGAGGCTTGGGTTTATGGTGCTTACAGTTCCACCAATAAATCATCCCCCAATCTGGGCTTGGAAAAGCACTGGCCACGGTTTGATTGCTCCAGCCCCATGTTGCCAGGCAACCAACACAAGGGGGAAGTCTGAGAACCGCTGACAGATAGCCAAGTGGCTGAAACAACAGCCTTCTCTCTGTCAAAAATGTGTTTCAGAGAGCCACTTGCCCACCTCTGCTCTCTGCTAAACACTACATGATTGTAAAATCAAAATCAAAAGGCCACTGATGTAAAAACACACTTCCTGCTCAATTACTAATTGTTCAAAAGCTGTGGGGAGGCCCAGATCACACAGTGTATGGCAACAGAAATGTGATACTGTAAATGAGATAAAGTCAACAGCATGGAGAAACCTGATCGAAACGCAGCTCTGCAGCTTCAAGTCAGGGAGCTGGTGTGTGGAGGAATCAGCAGGCTGAGACAGCACCAGGAAGAAAACAACAAATGTTAAGAAACAAACCAAACAATAAAGCAGTAGCCACGGGTCAAGATTACTTAATAATAAAACCAAGAACATGCTCAATTGTTTTGAAACACAACCTAGAGACAATGAAGTCTTGTCACTTGTGGATGGATTTCCGGTGGTAAAGGCGGGCAAGGAAGGTCAATGACCCTTGGAAGCCATGCCCCAGCGCTTCTGGGAAGATTCCCTAATTCTGGCCTGTAAACTAGATTGCAGGAGATATTAGTATCTTTAGGATAAAGCAAATAATAGCAGGTGTGAGGTCTGAGAGTCTAATGCAACTTTTTATTATTTTATTTTGGGGGGTTGGAGTCTCATTCCTTCGCCCAGGCTGAAGTGCAGTGGCATGCTCACAGACATCCCAGCGTTGACCTGTCGGGCTCAGGCGATCCCTAGGCCTCAGCCTTACAAGTAGCCAGAACTACAGGCGCGTGCTACCACGTGCAGCTAAATTTTGGTTTATTGTAGAGATGAGGCCTTGCCAAGTTGCCCAGGCTGGTCTTGAACCCAAGGACTCAGGCAATCCTCTCACCTTGGCCTCCCAAGGGCTGGGATTACAGGCTTGAACCACCGCACCCAGCCTTAATGCAACATTTTAAATGCCTATGGTACATGCCCCAAACCAGTGACACTGCACCACAGTCACACAAAACATCAACTCCATGGAGTGTCCCTCTATGAAGCCACTTAATTCAAACTGTCATCTTAGACTCTGGAAATAATCTGTGGTATTTGGAAGGGGCCAGCACCAAGGCCACAGATCTGAATCTTTTTTGTACCTCAGACCCTTTGGCAGTCTGGTAAAGGTTAACCTCTTCTAAAAATGGTTGATCAATGTCTAAAATAAAATATATATGACTACAAGGGAAAACAGTTATATTGAAACCCAGTTATCAAAATATTTTAAAGGTATGCTTTATTACATATAAATACGTATAAATATGTGCTTTATTAACATATTCAATTACAAGATCTAGCAGAGTTTTATTTGGTTCTTGGAGGGTGTTTTCATGGGGGGGGTCATTTTACTTCATTTTATAATGTGAACTCAGACGATAAACTCCTGGAGGGCAAGGACAGTACATTCTTCATCATTTAATCACCAAAGTGACGTGAAGCCTGGTTTCCTGCCTGAGGCTCCTAAACCAGCCCTCTCCACGCAACTGGCCCAGGCTCATCTTCCCTGGGTTCTCCCGGTATAGATTTGTGTAGCTCCATAGTCTAAAGTGTGGTGTGCAGTCGTGAAAGCGGATACTGAAATTCGTTGGCTTGAGAAGGCACACGCTCCAGCAAAGGGGTACAGTCTCTCCTCTTCCAGCACCTCACCTCGCTACAAAGGCAGCCCCCTCTCCCATCTGGAAGGCTACTAGACAGCACTGCCCCAGGGCACCAGACAAAGGGGCAATTCAAAGCCCTGATGCTGGTGTTGACACGGTGCCTAACTCTGAGTTCAGGATGAGAAAGCTTCTGCAAGTCAGAGATGTTCTTTCTTTTGTTTTTTTTTGAGTTGTTCTCTGCTTTCAACAAAACTGAAGGAGTGGAATTTGTCGTCTGACAGATTACTGAAAAGCATGTCTGATGACAGGTTATATTTTTGGTATTATTATGGAAGGAATTCAAGTAACTGAGTGAAACTTTAACAAAACTATCATTCTCATCTACTTAGTCGTGTAAACAAGGTTTCTGAGCATTCACAAATAAATAAGAATAAAATTGGCACAGAACACAACCTCATTCTAACTATATGTCATATTCTTCCAAGAACTAATGTGTTTAAAATACCCCACCCACCCAAGTTACCTCCGATAATTAAGCAAAAAAATAATTATATCAACATGTATAATATTTCATGCTGTTTTGATCAACTGTACACTAGTAATTATTATAACAGAATCGTAGAGAATTTTTCTTCTAGCACTTAGAACTTTCTTATCAAAGGAAATAAAAATATGTCCACATATCTCGATATGCATACTTTTTGTTCAGGGAAGTATGCAAGGGCGATCTGGCCCTAGACTTTCAAGCACAAAATGCATTACTTCAGAATAAAATCCCTGGGGATGAAGAATGCAAATACAAGATACAGGGGGAGAAGGAGATGCAGCAACATCTCCTTTGGATAATGCTAAAAAAAGCTCATTCATGTATTTTTAAAACAGATGACAAAGGGAGTAAATCACTATGATATTTAATATTCATCAGATATATTTAAAAGAATGAGTTTTATAAGGCTGGGCACAGTAGCTCACGCCTATAATCCCAGCACTTTGGGAGGCCGAGGCAGGAGACCGCTTGAGCCCAGGAGTCTGAGACCAGCTTGGGCAACATAGCAAGATCTCATCTCTACAAAAATAAAAAAAATTAGCTGAGCGTGATGGCAAACACCTGTATCCCAGCTACTCAGGAGGCTGAGACAAAAGAATCTCCTGAGTTAAGGAGGTCGAGGCATCGGTGAATGGCAATCATGCCACTGCACTCCAGCCTTGGCAACAGAATGAGATTCCTGACTCAAAAAGAAAACAAAAAAACAAACAAAAAAAAACCCAGCAAGCTTTACTTTTAGATGCCAATACTGGCCAGGCGTGGTGGCTCACACCTGTAATCCCAGCACCCCTGTACTTTGAGAGGCCAAGCAGAGAAGACTGCCTGAGCCCAGGGCTTCAGCCTGGGCAACATGGTGTGACCTCATCGCTTCAACAAATCAAAAAATTAGCCAGACGTGGTGGTGCACACCTGTAGTCCCAGCCACTGGGAAGGCTGAAGTGTATGGATCGCTTGAGCCCAGCAGGTCCAGGTTGCAGTGGCCATGATCGTGCCACTGTACTTCAATGTGGGCAACAGAATAAGACCCTAACTCAAAATAAATAAATAAATAACTTTCAAAAAGTCAATATTTATAATTATGATGAGAAAATTAAGTCAATTTAAATTTGGGAGGCAGTATGCGGTTCTAGTCAAAATTATTTTAGGGGCTTCGTAAAGGAAAAAAAATTTTAACTTCATATCTGCTAATGGAAGATGTAGAAATTCTGCAGTGACATGCTTCCACATCTCAGCTGTATTTATCAGACTTTGATTTTACCTGAGAGAGCCAAACTGGGGTTCCTACAAACACTTTCCAGCATCAAGACAGACTGTACCATGCACTGAGCGAGTGCCATTCTCCCAAGGTACAGACTGTTCCTTACTCGGGTTCCAATACTGATTACAGCACTTCTCCACAAACTCCTCAGTGCACCAGTAAAGATGCTCAGCGTCCCCACCTTCCGTCACCCCAGATCCACACCCACCATGCCCACACCACACCAACTGTATGAATTAGAACACGTGCCGAAGCCGATTTTGAGGTTTCATTTCCGTTCCAGGGGGACACTAGGCTATGTTCACCATGTTTGCAGTGGACACAGGAAGGACTGTGTAGTACCTGTGACCAGCTCAGGCCAGGACCCACTGTCCCAAGCACACCCTGCACTCCAGTCTCCATTTCCTCACATGATATTCTCCTGCCAGGAAGCCCTCCGTGGACAAGATGATCTGGCTTGATTCCTGAGTATTCCACTCACCACTATGACTTGCGTAAAAATGTACTGCTATCTCTGCTTGTGTTTCATCTTTCCGGGTACCCCCCATGAAACTTCCAACGTGCCACCCAGCACTGCTCAGGGCATCCAAGTCCACCACTGCCATGAAAGTAGCACCTGCTTGAGGCAGGGAGGTCTTGTCTGGGGCCATCTGGCATAGGCCTTCTGCACATGGCAGGTATTTAATAAATACTTCTTCAATGACATTTCCTACTATCAGTACTTGGGCCCTTCAAAACTGGAAGAGGACTAATTATTTAATTCATACTCTCATTTCTTGGTGAGAGAATCAATGACTTGTCCAAGGTTCAACAACTGACCCAATAGACTCAATCAACCCAATGTCAGATTTACCAACACTTTTGTCTTCTCAGCATATATACTCTAAAGAAAATAATTATAGTACTGTGCGTGGATTTTCCAGGGGCAGATGAGAAGTTATGTGAGAAAAGTAGAAGCAGGGGGAGGGTATACAAAGAAGAAGAAAAGAGGAGGAACCAGAGTAGCTTGTTTTTGAGCAAATAACACACCAAAGAAGAGCAGGACACAGTGTGAACACACACACACCCAGGAAACCTCCTGCAAAGCTGCATGCACCAACACTGCCTCTCTCCCCTTGGCTAACCCAGGGGCAGCCCTGAGACCAAGGATCAGCCTTTGCAGCCCTTGCCCAGGCTGGCAGGAGACCCAGGTTGCCCTGACTCAGGCAGGCTGGGGTTGGCGGGACCTGCTCAACCCAATCAAGGGTGGCTGTCTGCGGCCTAATACAGGGCGAAAGAAGCACACTTATCTCACACAGAGGAAGTGAGTGGTCTACACACCAAGTGCCTTCGTGTCTTCTGTTTGTTTTAGGCCTTTGGTCTGTTTGATAAAACATGTTACACTGAGGAAGCATTAAAGAAAGTAAAGCCACAGCAACATTTAAAGGGAACAACACATCGGCTGGCCAGAGTTCAGCCCCAGCCTCTCCCTGTTCTCTCTCCTGCTCATGGGCATACTCATCCACAGTCATCATCATCATATAGCAAGAGTCAAGCCCTTCTCTTTCAATCTTTTCCCCAATTCAAAAAATCATGAAAAAGCTTTAAAGATTTTTTTTGACATTTAAAAATATGCTATTATTTAGTCCCTTGTGCTGAAAAATGCATATCTCAGCATGAAAAATACACAGGTTGCTCCGTCAAAGACAACAATATGGTTTCACTTCCACAGCAAGGTTCCCATCTCTCCTTTAAGTCACATTTAATCTGTTCAAACTTAAAAGTTCTTGAGTCCTAAAGACATTTATCTGGTCCTGACAATGAGCAAGTTATGGCAACTGAAACATGACCCCAAAGGGGGCCGAGTAACTTGAATTACTAGAAAAACAGAGCTCACCCTTGACTGATTTGCATCATCAGTGGCAGCGCCTGCCCAAACGTAGCAGGGAACAGCAGCATGAAATAAGAAGCTGCTTCTCCCCTGAAGAAGGCAGTCCTGCGGCCACGCAACCTTTACTCTACTCAGGGTCTCTATGGAGCAAAACTGGCTTATCTTCATCACACCCACCTGAATTCATCTAATGCTAATCTATTTATTTGTCTGCGTTCTCTGTTAGAATGCAAACCCCACATCCATGGTTACTTCTAGCATCTGAGTTTAGACAGTGCCTAGTACACAGTGTGTACCCTAATGTTTGTTGAGTGACTGACGAAACACATAGCAGGGATATATTCTGGAGCCGGTACTCAAACCTGGAATCTTAATCCTCCATGTTCTTCCATTCACAAAATTCCACCTCCTCGCAACTTTCCTCCATCTTCAGCCTTGACGTGTTAAATTCAGTTCAACTCAACTGAGCCCCTAGGGAGAAGGTGCTGAAGAAGTGGGTGGCCCTGGAGAAGCCCGTCAGGCAGCAGGGCCGTGCATGGGCACCAGCTCTCAGCCTCCCTACCTGTGGGACCTGAATGGCCGTGGTCGCTGATTTCTTCCCAAGTCTTCCCCTGAACTCCCATCCCAACCAAGACAGATGTATTTCTGATCATGGACACTCATCCCAGCGACCCCGAGACACAAATGCCCTCATATCCAAGTCCCCCACCTCAGTTTCCTCATTCTCAGGGCCCCCAGCTTTCCTTTTAAGCCCTCCAACTCCAGAGTCAGAAGTCGAGTTCTGTCTACACAGCAATCCTGTCTCATCACCTCATCAACCAGCCCACCCAGGTTCCCATACCAGAAACCAAACATTTGCCAAGCCCGTCTCTTCCTTACTCAGTGACTCTGCACCTTGCTGGAAGTCTCTTCTCTGTCCTACCTGTCAACATCACTCTCAGGAGCACGGAGAGGCTGCCCCCGACCCTCCCAACACTCTGACAGTGTCTGCCATTCTTGGTCCTCTGTGTTCCAACCTGGTCGTCCACTGGCAGCCATACCCAGTGAATATTAAGGTATGAAACTAGAGACTCGCCAGCTTACATGCTGCATGGCTTCATGAATCCCACCTCCCTCTTCCTGACTGACAGCTCCAGCCCCTCACTCCTCTTACACCTCTGTCCTGGTTTCCCAAGTTCTCTCTGCAGCTAAGACTATCAGTTATTGCCATGATGCTCAATACTCACTGCTTCGGTGGCCAGAGAATGTCTCAGCATCTGACTTGCACCAATTTTCTATCCTGATCTTTCAAGTGAGTTTATGTTAAGGACAGCCCCAGTTCTATCATTCTTCACATTTATAAAATATGTAATTAGGTCAGGTGCAGTGGTTCATGCCTGTAATCCCAGCACTTTGGGAGGCCAAGGCGAGAGGACTGCTTGAGCCCAGGAGTTCAAGACCAGCCTAGGCAACATAGCAAGTCCTTGTCTCTACAAAAAAATTAAAAAATCAGCCAGGCATGGTGGTGTGTGCCTGTAGTCCCAGCTACTTGGGAGGCTGAGGAGGAAGGATTGTGGTTGAGGAGGTTGAGGATATGATGAGCTGTGATTTTGCCATTGTACTTCAGTCTGGGCAATGGAGCAAGAATCCAACTCAAAAAAAAAGGTAATTATTCCTCCTTTGTTATGAACTATAACGCTTCATAAATTAAATACTGTGGAACTCAAAACGTTCCATGCCTTTTGATCTGTTTCTCTTTTCACTGGCTAATGACCTCCTTCCTGCCCCTCAACACAAGCTTTCCCAGACGACCTCTGCCCACTCTGCACTGCCTGCTCCCCTCTCCCCGCTAGCCTCCAGAGAGCCTGGCTCGCCACCTGCCAGCTCTGAGACCCTGGGCAGCCCATCGGCCTCCGCAGGCCCAGTTTCCTCAGCTGAGCTTTGTAAACCAGAAAGCTTTCCTGCCTTCAGGCCCTCATTCCTCATGGCTGCATCTTCTCACGTCTCCGACAGTCACTTCCAATCCAGCACAAAGGCTCACGCTCTCCCCTCAATGAGCATTCCCCGGCTGCACATCCTCACTGAGAGCACTGCTGGTCTCTTCCCTGTGTCAAACACAAAACCTGAGCACCATCACTCTCCTTCTCCTTGTCCCCTCCCTCCTGCCGGCTAAGCTTCCCTAGAGAGGTCATGAGGTATCATGGGGCGACAGCCCAGGCCCTGGAGCCTGGGGCCTAGAGTTGGATGGAGTCCTTCTCCTGTGACCCAGCTGCTCCATTTGTAAAATGGCAACATCAGAGTCAACTCCTGTCAAGCGCTCAGCACAGCCCCTGGCACATGTCAATGACCTTACAACTACATGAGGTCTCCCTGTCTCCACCTCACCCCCCAACTGTACTTCTCCACACTGGTGCCCCAACGTCCTGGTCACACCCCAGATGAAGTCAGTCAGAATCTCCAGCTAGGACCCAAGTGTCTGCTGTGTGTGTGTCAGTTCCCCACGACTGCAGTGTGCACCCAAGGGTGTTAAACACTGCAGTGAACAGACAGTGTTCAGCCTCTCTCGCGAGGAGCACAGTCCTGCCCAGTCCAGTGGGCCTCGGGGTCTCAGACGTACATACCAGGTACCACCCCAGAGATTCTGGGCTAGTGCGTCCAAAGTGTGGTGTGGCACTGGGACACTCTCTGGTTCCCCTGAAGACTTGAGTGTGCAGCCAAGTTGCTTCCCTCCTCAACCCACTTCCACTTAGTCCATGCCACTAACTGCCAGAACAACCTTCAAGACGGCTCGGGGTCTGACCCTTCCACACACACAAATGTATGTCATTATTCTTCATTATTCCTACTGAATTAAACAATTGTCTCAGTCAAGAGTGGGAGGCTGAGTCCACCACATGATACTGCCCTCCATCCATAAGCTTCATTCCACCTGGGCAACTGCGACTGACCAACACCTATACTCTTTTGTGCCTGTTCTTTCATTAACCCCTGTCAACTCTGCCTGGGGAAATCCTATCCACCCTTCAAGGCTCCTCAAACCTCCTGATCTCCCTGTCCCAGAGCAGAGAGCGCCTGAGGTCTTGCATACCACCTGGAGCAGAAGAGGCGCTCATGGAAAGCCTTCAATCATGTGGTTGCTGCCTCCCCTCTAGATGCCTGTAGTGACAATGTCCAACTCAAGCACTCACTTGTGCCCACTGCCACGCAGTCAAGGATACCACAGTGGGAGGGAAGTTACCCGCCACACTGCCAAGCAATTATCAAGGTTAGGGGTGACTCCCGCACAGACCGTAGCAGTTGGTTTAAATTCAGTGATCTGTTCCCTTCCTTTTGTACAAGGAAATAAAAAAATATTTCTTTAATCTTGTTTCCAAAAAACCAAACCAAATACAAAAAACATGTCACTTGAATAACAGAAGAACTCAACAAAGAACTGTGCCATGAGCAGTGGCCAAAGGGTTTTCACAAGACTCAGCGAAGCCCCGCATGGTGCCGGAACAAAGGGAATCAAATGCAATGCAAAGGGGAAAACGAAGTCCTTCCTCTCCTTCTCTATGTTTACTTTCTTAAAGGCAAATCAAAAGCTGGCTGTCCAGACACAGACAATAACATTTGTCTTCCAACTTCAAGATTCCACCACTTCTTTTGGGAAGATACTCAGGTTCGGAAGAGTGCACCCCCATACGCATGTCCTCCTAAGGATGGAATGCTGAGTGTCTGAAGTGATTCTCACCAGTGAGAGTCATGTGTGATGCTTACAGCTCTTCTCAACATGTGAGCAGCTAGGCTATATGCCTCACAGAGTGCACTAAAAGCAAGATAAATCTACACAGATCTTTGGAATGCTTGACAGGGATTTTATAAAGAGGAGAGAGAGGAAACGAGAGCCGATGATGAAGTCAGAAAGTTCAATGAGGAGACAAGCTTCCAAGGTCAGGCTGTTCTGGGGTCACGAACTTGGAAAGAAGCTACAAAAAAACTACAAAGTTGACAAAGAAGTTGGCTATCTCAAAGGATAATCTGAAAATAATTTTCCAGTTGTGTCACTGCTAAAGGATTGGAGAATTTCATTTCCATGGACTGGACTGAGGGGGAGGATCCCCAAAATCCAGAGTCCACTCCACTCTTTCAGCTGCACTGGAAATTTGGAACAGCTTTGCCTGATGAAATCAGGAGTCCCAACACAGGACTGGTCACCACAGACCAGGAGGAGCGCAATGCCTTCTATAAGCAAAGCATTTTCATTTCTTGATTAATGTTGACTAAGTTTTGAGTCCAGATCTACTGATTTCCCAACCCTATGCTTACCAACACCTTGCTAAATTCATTTTTAAAAATTCCTTTTGAAACATGGATAACCAAGCTTACTTAGCTCTGTCATCCTAATTAATCAGGGCCCCTGGATGGACAAAAAGGCACACCTGTTGGAACGCAGCTTATCAGCAGATGTGTGACACCTTGCAGGTTTTTGTATTCCACTGTGGCTCCCAGAGGAGACTCAGGGCTGCTAAGGAGGACAGGGGACCAGAACACAGGGCACAGCCCGGTGCTGGGCCATCCTCCCACCCACTCGAGGCAGCCTACAGTGCTCATCAACACACCTCTGCAACCCAGCAGATTTGGTTTTATTACTGCTAATGATTGCAATCAGAAAAGTAAATTTACAATCAAAATTTATAAATTAGGCACAAAGGAAACTTTAGTAATAAAAGGATGCTGTGCATGTGTGTTTCCAAATTTCTTCAACAGAATGACTTTAGATAAAAAGCATCTGGCCAACTCTTTACTTGGGAAGTGAAAGGATGGGGGTGGGCAGCAGCTGGAGACCACTAGATCCAGCTCCCCTGCCGGGCACACCTGACAGCACAGCAGAGTTCTCTCCTCCCTTCCTTCTCCTCTTCATATCATTTCTTAGATTGAAAAACTAAGACCCAAGAAACTCTACTTCCTTGAGATCACAGAAGTGGCTTCCAGTCTGAGGACAGACATCCAGGCCTCTCTGACTCTCAGGTCAGTGACCCCTCTACAAGCCACTAGGCCTCTTCCTGCCTGTCCCCCACACCACCCAACAGAAGAGAGAAGAGCAGGGCTTATCTTCTCAGGAAGGACCCTGGACCTCACCACAAGGCCCAAGTATCCCCAGGCAGCATAGCCAGGCAGAACACTGGGCAGTGGGGACAAAGCTGTAGTCTAGGGTGTCCCTGGGCATCCTCTTTCAGAAAAGCAATCATCTCAGTGTTCTTGGGAGCATGATTCCCGAGCAGGAAAAGGGCAGAGTTGCACAGGAAGGGGCATCTGTCAGAACAGCCAGATTCATCGGGGCTGCCCACTGAGCTCCCACCTTCTCTCTCCATCACTTTTTCGCTCATAAAAGAACAATCTCACCACAAACATTATCAGTAGATATTAGGTGACATAGGCAAAGAAAGAGCTTTTTTATTGGAGTCTAGAAAATAAAACTGCAGACAACCAGAAGGGGTTGGTTGCTCCTTCCTAAGGAAGCTACTCGGAAGAAATAAACAGGGAAGAGGACAATTCATTCTGCTGCTGCTGAGAGTATGCCCAGGCCCATGCTGGTCAGAGGAGAAGCATTCCTAGCCTGTGCAGAATAGGAGCTCAGCCGAACAGGCCATTCAACTGAAGTGGCTCGTGCTTTCTCCTCTATTCAACCCAGTCAAATGGTATTTTCTGATGCACAGCCCGGCTCCAGGTGCTGAGCTAGGTTCTGTGGACACAAAAAGAAACCAGAGCCCTGCCCTCAAGACTGCCCAGTCTAGTGTAGAGGCAACCGTGTGGACATGCCCTCACAACCCACTGCAGCAGACCTCACACAACACACGTGTGTGCACTCAAATCCTCGGGAGAGCCTCGAGGACCAGAAAACGTCCAGTGACAGGCCACTCCTCGTGCTAAAGTACCTCATGAATACCCAACCTCTCGTGAAAACAATGGTGTTGGGGAAAGAAGAAGAAATAAGTACTGTAGGGAACTGTGAACTTGGCCCAGCACGCTAGTTAGTGCATGCAGCATTCATCCCCTAGACGCTAAGAGTAACACCACAGACCTACACCAAGCCAATGCCAGTTGGCAAGGGAACCTGGCCGACTCTGTCGGAGAGCAGTACCTCAAAGCCAGGGTATCTGACCCAAGAAAGATTTCTTTTTTTTTTGAGTTGGAGTCTCACTCTGTCGCCCAGACTGGAGTGTAGTAGTCGCTCCCGGCCACCGCAGCCTCGACCTGCTGGGCTCCAGTGATCCTTCCACTTCAGCCCTCCAAGTAGCTGGAACTACAGGTACGTGCTACCATGCCCGGCTAATTTTTTGATTTATTGTAGAGATGAGGTCTCATCAAGTTGCCCAGGAGGTCTCTTGAACCTGCGGGCTCAGACAATTCACTCACCTCGGCCTCCCAAAGCGCGGGATTACAGGCTGAGCCACCAAGCCCGGCCAAGAAAGATTTCTGAAAAGACTTCTCTTTCCATTAGGGGTACAATTCAGAGGATGATATCTACAGTCTTAGGTTGTCCACAGTCTTCACTTCCTGAATTGAAGTCTGTTAGGAGATGTCTCATGCCATGAATAACTAGAACTTCAAGAAAGAGGTACAGCAGGCACACTTTTCTTTCTAGGTATCTGCTGGCTGCCTACTCAGGAAAAACAGCTCTTCTCATAAATGCTGAGTTCATAGTAAGCACATGTAGTAAAACCTCATCAAAACCAAAATGCTTCCATCTTGACACAATGAGCAGCCACAGAAGCCCAAGGAATTATGAGTCAGAATTCCATGTTAACAGAATCCATAAAAACATCAAAATGGAAGGTGTCCTGGAAAGAGAAAACAGAACAGCTCTCAAGATTTCCTCATTGATTCAGTAAGAGTAACTTAACAGTGAGGTAAGAATGAGGTGTAAGTGACACTGGTTTAAGGTAAAATCCCTGTGGCCTTCTGACCTCTCCTCTTCCTCTGCTTCTTCCACATTGGGGCATCTGTGCTATCCCTTGAGCAAACTACTAGGCACGCTTCCATCTCAGGGCCTTTGCACTCACTGTTTCCTTGATGCAGAACACTCTTCCTTCTATATTTGCAAGGCTAGTTTCCTCATCTTTTTAGGTCTTTACTCAAAAGTGACCTTCTGTAGCTGCCTTAAGTAAAAGTTCACCGCCCCGGATTTTGAATTGCTTTCCTAGGTTTTTATCTTTTGGGACTTAGCTAACATACCACATATGCCACTTGTTTTAATCTGTCACCCCCCACTACAACATCAGCTCCATGAAGGCAGAGATTTTGTCTATTTTGTTTACTGTTGTATCACCAGCACATGAAATAGTCTCTGGCAGAATGTCAGTGCTCTGTAAAACTTGTAGAATGAATAAATGAATTTCAACTAGTCATCTAAAATCAGAACTGAATGAGAAATCTGGTAAACAAGAAAGGGTCATCCTCTCTCCATGTTCACATGGGGTCAATGATCACAGGCTCGCCATCTGCCAAACTGACACCAAACACGGGGAACACAGAGCCAGGGAGACAGGCCCTGGTGTCCAAACCAGGCTGATACGGACGATTTCTGGCACTTTTCCCCTTTACGACCACCAAACATACTCTGCTTCCTAATGCCTCAATGCCTTGCTCTAAACATATGGAAAACACACAAGAATACAACCAAATAAAGATACTTCAGAGAAATGTTTTAGAGCAAGTACTAAAACACCATCAAGTCCAAGGGTCAATTAATAGCATACAGGGTGTTGTGGGAGAAGAATGACAGAATACCACTTAGGGAAGCTAAAAAACAGGCTGGCACTCTGGTGAAAACAGCGGTGAGGTGCTACCGAGGGTATTACCACTCTAATCAAGAGAAGATGAGACAGAGGATGCCAGGGAGGAGACAGCTTTACATGCGTTGCTTCCTCTCAAGGTAGAGTTCCCATTTCATACCTCCTGTGTCCTTCCCCTAACCCTTGGTTGTAGTCACCAGTCTAACAGGTCTCACCAGTGAAAGTATAAGGCTCCAATGTCATATATATAGGATGTTCCCCAGCACACACATTGAAGCCGACTCCAGTTCTGTTGCTAAGAAACTGCAGAAGAAAAGGGGTTTCCGTCCTCTTCATTTATAAAACAACCACTTTGTCTATGGGAGAGCAAATGCAATCTCTCAAGTCCCCTTGCGTCTTGTTCTCATTTTTTAAATGAACAGAGAAAGATGATTGAGAGTGGCTGAAAGTGTATGCTATCTCTATTTTTTCACATGCCCTTGAAAATGAGATGGAAAACATGGTTTCAATAACCCAGTGCTCAGTATTTATTAATCTTTCGAGCTGAAGATCCTACCATTACTCCCCCCTCAAGCAAAATGAAAAATGTCCCATAAAAAGTATTCTTCGATTTAAAAAGATTAACCCAAGCAGCAAGGAATAATTCAGGGTATGCTTATATCCAATGTAGGGTTACTTTCCAGGTCTCTGCTCTGATCAGCAGTCCCAATGCCTAAACACCAACACATGCACAAGCGCACACACACACACACACACACACACGGGGCCCTAGAGAATAGCACAAGGTACTGCTGGCATTTTTCTTTATTTTTTAAATCTAAAAATAGGATTATGGGATGATGAAATTTAAAAACATATTGGTTAAAGAGAATGAGAAAAAGATTTTGTTGAAAAGGAAAGAGAAAAATGGGCATACTAACTTCTTTGACCACAGCATAAAGAGGAAGCCTAGAGGGTAATAAAGCCATGTAAGTGAAAGGCAAGGTCACAGTTGAATTTGTACATGTAACCCAGAGGCAACTTCCACTGACATGAAATACTGAAATAAATTTTTGAAATATCTCTTCCCTCCAAATGCTTGTCCGATCTCATTTACTAAAAGATTTAAAAAATACATTTTGCTTTACAGCTTGTTAAACAGTACAATCTTTCTGCAAACTAATTGACATAATTGATTGCCTTACACCAACTTTTCTGCACATATAATTGATTTTTAATTTGCTGTCTCATTTCCGAAAGAACTTAACAATAAACTCTACTCTATCCATAATATTGACTTCTTAAAACAAGGTTTGGTTAAAAGGCCCATGGGAGCTAACCACAGAAAAAATAGTCCAATTTTATTAATACTTGAAACATTAGGTAAATCTCACTTAAATCTATGTTTTTAGTCTTAAATATTAAGAATTGATTTTTACCATGGGTCATAATACATAACATGGAGTGAGGAGTATGTATATTACACATGTGTAATATAGCAACACTTATATTTTTCCTAATTTTTCCTACACTTATATCTATAAATTTAGTTGTTGATAAGAAACAGTACCAATTTATTCTAAAATTGGAGGAAGGGTAGTTAGAAAAATCAACTTTGTTCAATTTTAATTTTACTAAATTTCTACTATATGATGCACTAAATACATCATGTCTATATTTGGGGTTTCCAAGTAAACTGTAAAACTTCAAGTTTCTTTAGAAAGAGAATTCCATTGGTTTGACTCAATTTACATGTATGCAAATCTATACACATACATAAGTTGACAGTGACATAAAACCTAGTATGCATGTAAATAAAGACCAGAAGAGAACAAGAAACCAGTAAGTAGACTGTGTGTTACTGGTGAGGCTTTAAACCCCCTTTAATGTTCTTATAATGTTGTTTAATAATAGGAAAAATAGGTCAGGCTCGGTGGCTCAGCCTGTAATCCCAGTATTTTGGGAGGTCAAGGTGAGTGGATTGCCTGAGCCCACGGTTCAAGACCAGTCCAGGTAGCTTGGCGAGACCTCGTCTCTACAATAAAAATAAAAAATTTAGCTGGGTGTGGTACGTGCACCTGTAGTTCCAGCTACTTGGAAGGCTAAAGCAGAAGGATCACCTAAGCCCAGCAGGTCAAGGCTGCAGTGGCTGTGAGCGTGCCACTGCACTCCAGCCTGGGCAACAGAGTGAGACTCCAACTCAAAAATAATAATAATAATAGTAATAATATGCATACAATTCTAAAAAGAAGAAAGTAAACAGATTTACACTTGATGACCGGCAGGACCCTGTCATCAACACTTTTGAACGACTACATGGGTGATCAAGAACTCTGGTAATTTTACCATCCCTAAAACAAACACAGAGGGTGCCAAAACATATTTTAAGGAAGGAAAAGACTGTATTAAATCGTAAAACTCAAAATATACCGATAACAAAAGATAAATACAAGTCATGTTTGACTTCTGGGATTTAAAGTCTCACCAGTAACACACAGTCTACTTACTGGTTTCTTGCTCTCTTCTGGTCTTTATTGACACGCATACGTGGTTTTATGTCACTGTCAACTTATGTATGTGTATAGATTTGCATATATGTCAATTGAATCAAAAAATGGAATTCTCTTTCTAAAGAAATCTGAAATACAGTCACTTGGAAACCCCAAATATAGACATGATAAATTTAGTGCATTACATAGTAGAAATTTAGTAAAATTAAAATTGAGCAAAGTTGATTTTTCTCTCTAACTACCCTTCCTGTGCTATTCAAAGTGGTTACCATCAGCATCCAGATACTTCTGATGACAGCGAACTAAAAGTAATACATAGATAGCATCATTTAACATGTGTATATGTTTTCTGGCACCCCAGGTATAACATAACTAATCCTTCCCCTAAATTGTAGATAAAAAATTACAAAACCCGGTGGCTCAGCCTGTAATCCCGCGCCTTGGGAGGCTGAGGTGAGTGGATTGCCTGAGCCCGCGGGTTCGAGACCCACCTGGGCAACTTGGCGAGACCTCATCTCTACAATAAATCAAAAACCAGCCGGGCATGGTAGCGTGCGCCTGTAGTTCCGGCTACTCGGAAGGCTGAGGCGGAAGGATCGCTGGAGCCCAGCAGGTCGAGGCTGCGGTGGCTGGGAGTGGCCAATGCACTCCAGTCTGGGCGACAGAGTGAGACTCCGACTCAAAAAAAAAAAAAAAAATTACAAAACCAAGCACCAGGACCATGCTTACACCCTTGCGGGATAACTGTGGGCTTTGAGAGCCCATCCCTCCCGCCACCACCCTTGCTCTGTTTTCACCTCCACAACCTCCTGCTCCTCCAGGACTTTAACTGGGATTCTCCTGTGAATTCCATTTTCTTCAGACAGTAAATAAAATTCATTGTATTTTTGCCCTACTAAGCAGCTCTGTCTTCTGGCACATCCACATGCTTGGCTTGAAAAGAGTGAACAATGAAAACAATGTTTTCTCAAGCAGACATTCCAAAAAGGGCATAACAAAAGCAGCCGAAGAGGCAGCTGGGGACAGACACCATGCAAATCACCATGTGTATTCTGTGTAAGGAATTCCTGGACCAGTAGCTGGGCGGGCTCATTGGATTACAAATGTTTAGAAAATTACTTTGCCACCTCATGTCAATTCCGAAAGAAGGACTTTCATTTATATTTATGATAAACTGAGCTTTAAATTGAAGGAGGGTTTAGATGTTTTAAAATTTATGAACTTGTAAATAAATCCATGTACATGGTCAATTAAGGTTTATCACCACCACGAATTAACTATCTTTGGATAAAAATGTTAAGAGCTTATTTGTATCTAGCTTGTTCACCTCAAAGTATTACATATCAAAATGGGTATACAATTTTAATGGGTAGCATATTTCCAGATAAAAGCTACAGTTACCCAAGATGAAATGGAAATACCCGGCAGTAATCTTGTAAACCACAAAACCTTCACCTTGGGCAACACCTAGATTTTTGCTAAAAGCTAATTCAACATGAAAATAATTTCAGAAAACAAACACAGCCAAGTGCATAGGAAGCAAAGGGCAAAATGCACAGCTCAGTGAAGCACCAGATCTTACAACCTAGCAAGTCAGGCCAAACTCCACAAAGGAAATGCAGGCCCTGAATTTTAAAAGGAATTCAATTAGCATCTCCAGTATTTCCATAACCAACAGCTGAATGCTAATTAAGAGCCCAGCATCAGCAGCAACGGAATCCCTGTGCAATAAGCAACAACACAACTGCAGCAAATGCTACCTTCAGCCTGCATGCATAAATAAACAGAATTAATAACTATCCAAGCACGGAAGGGCGACTTAATCTGTTTCGATTAGGTGCCATTCAGCCTAGAGCCTTTGTGTTATATTTGAATGTGTTCATCATGTTTAATTAAAAACCTAATAATCTAGGGTTTCTTTTTTTAAAATTCTAATCTGTATTTTCTCCTCTCTTTATGAGTTCTAACAATTTAGATGACTTCCTGAAAAGGAAAAATACTTTTAGCATAACTGTGAGTGAAATCAATATCACTCTTACAGGCAGCAACCGGCCACTGACTTCAGCTCCATCCTGGACCAGGTCATGGTATCTAATAAGCTGCATGAACTGAACTAGCACTTCTTCCCAAACGCTTCTCTGCTCTGACCCAGTTTATCCAGCCTGGAAGATATGACCTGGGCTAGCTCCCAAGGTGTTTCTCACTGTCACCCCATGAAAGCTGAACTCACTTGCAGCATCTGGGATAGCACTGGACAGAAATTGGCACAAATTTGGCTTCAGCTCAAGAAAGTTTAAAATATCTCAGCCCCAAAGCAAGTTCAATTAGAAGTCCCATATCTATATACAAACAAGCTGTCAGAGAAATTACTAGGCGTGTGAGGATGAAAGGCCTCATTGCGTAATCCTGAGGCCTAAGATCTCCAGAATTCATAGTTATCTGAAAGACCTAGAAGAGGCTGTGTGATAGGAGGAGGAGGAAGAGGAGGAGGAGGAGAGGAGGATTAATTTGGGAGTTTTTTCCAACAGTAAAACTTGTAAAATCAGCTTCAGATGCATGGAAAAGTTTTCTTCTTTGATGTAGATTCATAATTATTAACTATTACATGTTTTAAAATGCTGGGTCGAAGACAATCTTAATTACAGTGAAGAATTTTTTAGAACAATAACTTGAAAAAAGGATTGTCAATGTTCTCCAAGCCCCTCACAGGGAGAGACATTATCTTCACTACTTATCAGTCCCCACCCTTATGAAACTTAACAAACTAGGAGGACAATCAACTCAGAAATGAGACTGTAAGGAACAAGCAGCTGACATCACCAGTAAGCACGAGGAGGCAGAGAACTAAGGCCATGAAACAATGCACACAGGAGACGCAGCACAGAAGAGGGGACCCAGGCTAAGCCTCGCAGGGTAGTCAGGATCTGGACTGGCGCCAGAAACGAGTTTCTTCTTGAAGGGTCTGGAGGCGCATGGGCCCAGCCTCCACGGCACAGTGGGGCACTTTCGCCCTCTGTGCTTGCTCACCAACCCTCTCACAGGGGCTTCCACGTACTCACTTAACTGCAAAGGGAAACAACCTCAGCTGGGCTGTTGTAGTTAGATCTAATTAACACACCAGAGGCAACACAGTTTAAAAGTAACTAGCCAAGTTCGGTGGCTCAGCCTGTAATCCCAGAGCTTTGGGAAGCCAAGGTGAGTTGACTGCCTGAGCCCGCTGGTTCGAGACCTGCCCGGGCAACTTGGCGAGACCTCATCTCTACAATAAATCAAAAATTAGCCGGGTGTGGTAGTGCATGCCTGTAATTCCAGCTACTTGGAAGGCTGAGGTGGAAGGATTGCCGGAGCCCAGCAGGTCGAGGCTGTGGTGGCTGGGAGCGTGCCACTGCACTCCAGTCTGGGCGACGGAGTGAGACTCTAACTCAAAAAAAAAAAAAAGGAACTAGCCAAGCATGGTGGCACATGCCTATCATCCCAGCTACTTGGGAGCCTAAGGCAGGAAGATTGCTTGAGCCCAGGAGTTTGCGTCCAGCCAGGGCAACATAGCGAGACCATGTCTCTGAAAATGATGATGATGATGACGATGATGATAACAATAACAGAATGTTTCAAGTATACAGAAAACTGAAGGAGGAAAAAAGAAAGAGAGGACTTATTTGTTTTGCTTATTCTTGAGGTGAGAAAATGTGGCCAACTCCATGGAAGGGGCCATGTGATCAAAGCAGGCATTCTCTCGTGGCCGAAGCCTGGCAGTAAGGTTAAGAGGGGCAGTTGCTCTGCTGTCATAAATCTGTTGGAGGATTTGGCTTGGGACTAGGCCAGAAGCTTCCCCCCACCTCTCAGTTATCCGGGCACTCCCTCTCACTCACTGTCGGTTAGAGAGTGAAGCTTCACTTCCTGCAAATAAGGGAACCATTTGATCCCTGGGCTCTGCAGGGCTGGACGGCTGCCAAAACATTCTCCAAACAAGAAGCAAACATGATAAAATGAGTCCAGCCTGACACGGATTTATGCAGTTAAGTATTATTGGCCCATACCCGCAATATTCACCCCTTTGGATCGTGTTTTGTTTTTCAGAATAAAGCCAGGCCCTCTCTGAGGTAGAGGCCTCTCTCCAGTCTTGCTACTAAACTCCCCGGGCAGCAGTAACAGGGCAAAGGCAACATCTCGCCTGACACAAGCAAGTGCCACGGGAAAGGGAGCCAGCTTTCCTTTGAGGAGGTAGAGGACTCTGTGCTGTGTATTTTTAAAATTCCAGAGGGAGTGAAAGGTCACAAGAGAAATGAAGGCACAGAGAGAAGGGAGCCATGGCTATAAAGAGCTGGGGGGCTTGAGGATGGGGGGGGACAATGGGGACACTGAGAAGAGGCAGAGAGGTGGGGGAAGGAGACAGGACGCCCAAGGACATGGAGACAGAGGGAGGAGAGGTGCTCAGAGCCCAAGGAGAGGAAGGAGCAGAAGCAGCTGGCGCGGTGCACATGCTGCCGGGCCCTGGGATTGCCCCACGCCAGGCCAAGAGGCTGAAAGACACCCTGGAGAGTGGGGTGCGGGTCACAATCTACATACTGGGCCCCATCCTTTGCATCTCCTCGTGTCTCTTCCACAAAGCCTTTTTGTAGATGTTGAAATCTTGTCACTCAATCTTCTTATCTCCTTCTCACATAAATAGGTTGATAGTGAAAAACAGTATCGATGTGACTGCCCAAAACAACCGAATTTAACATTCTTATTTTGGCCATTGTTTGAACGTTAAAAACGTTTAAGATGTTTCCATATCTTTACGAATCATGAAAGATGTTAAAACATTTAATTCACCATAAGTCTGATAAATGAGAGACTCAAGGAACCATTCGACAAGCACTCCCCACACCCGCAAGGCCAGGCCAGTCCATCTCCCTTGCCTCCCCACTTCCCGTTCTCGAACCAGTCTTCTCTCACACATGGCCATTCTAGGGACAAATTCTCTTTGCCCTACCTTCAAGGTACACCCTGATCTCACCACCACTGCTGCCACACTACTCAGCCACCAGCCCCAGCCTGGTGTCATAGTGGCCCCTGCAGACCCTGGGACTCAGCGACCACAGTGAGTCCTGCTGTCAGAGCAAGTCGCCCCTGCCCTGCAGCTGCTCATGCGGGGCAGGTTGCAATGCCCTGCCCACAGATCTACAGGCCACAACTGACCTGCTCCCTCGAGGAAACACCCCTCCTCTCCTCCCGCTCCCCTCCTCACTGTGATGCAGACCCATTCCCGCCAAACTCCTGAACATGACAAGCAAGCTCTCAACCTCAGGGCTCAGAACTTTCTTCTCTCTGATATCCCACAGGCTGCCCGCTTGCTTCAGAGGTCTCACCTGAATGTTACCCACCAGGGCCTTCTTGATGCCCCTACATGAGACGGCCCCCACCTAGGGCACTCCCTGTCCTCCCTGCCCTGCTCTGCTCTTCCCCAAAGCTTCCCTACCCGACACGCACTGGTTCATGAGGGGCTCTCTCTTCAAACGTCAGCCTGGTCAAGAGGGGTCTAGCACAGCCCAGCACAGTGCCTGGTGCTGGAGAGGCACTCAATAAGCACTGCCGAACAAACGAAAGAGCAGATCAGCAAAGCACATACACCTTCTAAACACCCTTTCTAGTGTGCTCTAAGATCCAGGTGAAGGATGGCAATTTGTATGAACATTGGGTCCAGCCTTCATTCCAATTTCAGTCCACCTGAAGGGCAAATGTCAAGAGGTACTATTCCTACTGAAGACCACTCTGCAAAGGCACAGAAATTGATAAGTCTCTTACAGCAATACCTGTGACACATCACAAGATGGGGATGTCACCTCAACACAACTTGCCTTCTGGGTGGGATCTGTGGGTCTGCAGGTCTGTATTTGTGGGCACACTTCTCCCCCCTCCTCTCCTTCCATGGGCCATAGCAATAGCATCAACATGTAACATCCACTGTATTTATTTAATCAACCCTATGCTTCCCACTTTTAATTAATGTCCTTCAGGAAGTTAGAGGTTCCACAAGACCTCAAAAAATAAAATCACTGAGCTGGGCTTGGTGGTGCACACTTGTAGTCCCAGCTACTTGGGAGGCTGAGGTGGGAGGGTCACTTGAGCCTAGGAGTTTAAGACCAGACTGAGCAACATAGTGAGACCCCGTCTATAAAAAAACTTAATTTACAAAAACAAGCCATCAACCCTACTCTAGGTTATGTATCAACTGTTTTTCTTTTTCTTTTTGAATCCATATCTCACTCTGTCACTCAGGCTGAGTGCAGTGGTACAACCACAGCTCATCGTAGTCTCAAACTCTTGGGCTCAAATGATCTTCCCACCTCAGCCCCCCATCTCTGAGTAGCTGGGACTACAGGTGTGTATCACCACACCTAGCTAATTTAAAAAAAATTTTTTGTAGCGATGAGGTCTTGCTACGTTGCTAAGGCTGGTCTCAACTCCTGGGCTCAAGCAATCGTTCTGCCTCAGCCTCCCAAAGTGCTGGGATTACAGGCCTGAGCCACAATACTTGGCCTTCAACTGGTTTTAACATGCTTATGTCTTTAAATACGGCGGTATCACAAGCTGGCATGCACCGAAAACAAATTCAAATGAACTTTTTTTAGGAGTAACGATCAATTTCTCCTCTTTCCATGAAAATGGACAACCTTCCTCATCATCTATGAAACCTAATTTTACTAAAATTTTACCAAAATCTTCTGAGGCTTAAAGTCTCCTTTTTTTCGACTGATGGCTGCCATGGACAGTCTGTCTGCATGACCGAACCTTCTGACTGAGCCCCCTTCCCTGCATAGTCACGAGGTCATGCACTGAGAAGTGAATGCCCCCATGACCCAGAATACAAGGGGGATGCCGGCACATGCTTACCACTTCGTCCTCAGTCCAGCACTTCTCGATCAGCTTGGGCACAGGCTTCTTCACCAGGCGCTGCAGGGCCTTGCCAGCATCGTAACCGCTTTCGTGTAGCTAGAACACAACAACTGCCATTAGTTAATTGCACTAAACAAACCAATGGGAAGCAAACCACTACAAGGTGAGCCCCGCCTTTCCGTTCCCTGATAGAAGGGCCATGAGAGGGACAGGAGGCTAACAGTGATTTCAGTAAGTGTGGTCATTTGTTTCCATCCACCCCCTTCTGGGAGAGGGAGACAGGCAAGGCAGAGAGCATTTAGGCAATGAAAGGAGTAGGATTAAGAACAGAGCAAGCCGGGTTCGGTGGCTCAGCCTGTAATCCCATGCCTTGGGAGGCTGAGGTGAGTGGACTGCCTGAGCCTGGGGGTTCGAGATCCACCTGGGGAACTTGGTGAGACCTCATCTCTAAAATAAATCAAAAAATTAGCCGGGTGTGGTAGCACACGCCTGTAGTTCCAGCTACTTGGAAGGTCGAGGCTGCGGTGGCTGGGAGCGGCCAGAGCGAACAGAGCAAACATCTAGTGAATGTGGGGCCTGACCCAGTGCTCAGCATGTTCCACGCACTCATTATTTTACCTGACCTGATGAGGAGAGTATTCTCTCATTTATTCTTAGGGTTTAGGAGCAATCATCACCCCATTTTACAGATAAGAAAACTGAGGCACAAAAAGATCAAGTGAAGGTGTCCACCTGCTGAGCCAGTAGGGGGTAGGGCCAAGACGCCACAGCAGATGGTAGGATGCCCATTCCTATCCCCTTCTCCCCAAGGCAGTCGAAAGTCTGGTCTTTCCTTTTTGCATGTAAGTTTTTCAACCATAATAATTTCACTAAACAAACAAACAAAATCACAGTACCTAAAATTTAAGAGCTTCTTAAAGAAAACCATTCTGTAACAGAATGCTAATTTTTCAGTATGTGTGAATGAAGATGCTGGCTGTCCACACACTCCTTTTTCTCTCTTGTTGAAACTAATTCACTTATCTCACCCCTATTTTTGTAACTGTGCAGTGCCTGGCACCACTGACCACTTCCTACCTTGCAAAGCTAGGCCAGACACTCCCAGCTGCGGTTTCTATGACTCCTTCCATACCTCAACTTGCAGGTGATGGAGAGAAAAAGCAGGGAGAAAGAGCCTCTTGCTCTATCCACATCCCCAGTCTGTGGCTGTCACTCTAAATTCTCACTGAATTCTCACTTTTCTCTGACACAAGGACTGGTTTTGTCTGAGACTTGTATCTCCAGTGCCTAACCCAGTCTGCAGTATAAGGCACTACTCCAGGAGCTCTTGCTAAATTACCAAACAAAAGACTAAACCAACGCCTTCAGCTACAGTCCCTAGGTAGACTCAATCCAAGTCTGAATCTCGGTCTATCGTAACTCATTCAGCTTCAAGGTGACTGGGCACCTATCACATTCCAGGCAATGTACTAGGTCCTGGAATGCAGCAATGAACAACACTGGCAGGGCATAGAGTGGCCCTTCTGATCTTCTCACTCGCACTTCAAGCTCTTATCTGAACAACCAGCCAGCATTCACTGGACAAGTAAAGCCCAAGTCTTAATAAGCTACAGTTCCTATTTTCAGGAAACTTACATGCTGGTGGGGAAACAACACATACAAGATGACAAAATCAAGCAGGCTGGGCATGATGGCTCACGCCTGTAATCCTAGCACTTTGGGAGGCTAAGGTGGGAGGACTGTTTGAGCCCAGAAGTTTGAAAACAGCCTAGACAACACAGAAAGACCTCATCTCTACCAAAAAAAAAAAATTGCAAAAATTAGCCGGGCAAGGTGACGTGTGCCTATAGTTCCCACTACATGGGAGGCTGAGGCAGGATTGCCAGAGCCTGGGAGATAGAGGCTGCCATGAATGAGACAGTGTCATTGCACTCCAGCCTGGGAGACAGTGAGACCCCGACTCCCCCCAAAATAAAAAAAGAAGATCAAGTAGGTTGTAATCAGTACCATCAACCAGGTTTAGGCACAGAGCTATGGGATCACAAGAGGAGAGAGCCATCTTCCTTCTTCAAATAAGAAGGACCATCTTGGCCGGGCTCATTGGCTCAGTCTGTAATCCCAGCACATTGGGAGGCCGAGGCGAGTGGATTGTCTGAGCCTGCGGGTTCGAGACCAGCCTGGGCAACCTGGCAAGACATGACTCTACAATAAAATAAAAAATAGCTGGGCATGGTAGCATGTGTCTGTAATTCCAGCTACTTGGAAGGCTGAGGCGGAAAGATCACTGGAGCCCAGAAGGTCGACGCTGGGGTGGCTGTGAACGTGTGTGCCACTGTGCTCCAGCCTGGGCAAAGGAGTGAAACTCCAACTCAAAAACAAAAAAATAAAATAAAATAATAAAATAAACTAAGGCCTGTCTTCCTGGAAGCTGCTACAGTCCCAGGGCTAGGCACACAATGAGCAGCAATAAATACTTGTTGAATGAAATACATAAATAAATGCTTGCTTGCAACATACACAGCAATTCTCTCTTCTACGCAAATGCCATTGAAGGGATATCACCAAGACCTATTTTCAATGTTCACTGAGCAAAACAGATATTACAATTTTAAATTTCCAGAGCAGTCTCACAGTTTAGAGGAGGCCTTTATTTTAAATACTGGGAAGTCCAGGCTGCATGTTAGCTAGAACTATAAGCCAACTATCTTAAAACAGAACAAAACACCTGCAACACGGGCAGTGCTGGGTCCCACTTTGGAGTGGTGACACAATGAAACCATTTATTTTTATGACATTTAACATTAGACTTTTAAAAAAATAAAATACTACCATAATTTCCAAATGGTTGAAAACTCTCCAATCTAGCCTTCTTTCAGAGTTATAAAAGATCTAAAATAGTTAGATTTTCATACTTTGCCTAAATGTCCAGAACAAGTATATGTTTCCCAAGTTCTATAATATAATGAGAATTTTTTTTTTTAAAGAGGCAAAGTCTCACATGTTGCCCAGGCTGGAGTTGGAGTGCAGTGGTATGATCATAGCTCATGGCAGCCTCGAACTCAGGGACTCAAGTGATCCTCCTGCCTCATCCTCCCGAGTACCTGGGACTATAGGTATGCACCACTAAGCACAGCTAATTTTTTTATTTTTGGTAGAGATAGGGTCTCATTTTGTTGCCAGGGCTAGTCTCAAACTCCTGGCCTCAAGTGATTCTCCCACCTTGACCTCTCAAAGTGCAAAGGATTACAGGTGTGAGCCACATGCCCAGTCATAATGAGGATTTATAATGACAGGTAAACGTGGATTGGAACTGAATAAAAGGAGAAAATGCACGACTATTCAATTTAAAATGCACACATTTTAGCGATAACCTGAAATCAAATCAAGTTGATCAAATAATAAAATTCCAATGAAAAGCTCATGGCAAAATCAACATTTTATAAGAAGTAATCAGAATGTATGGTGGTAATCAGTTATAAGGGTGGAAAAAATTGGACTTTGGAGCCAGGCTGCCTGGACTCCAATTCTAGCTCTAAGTTTACTAGGCATGTAACCTCAACCAATTCATTTATCGTTTTTGTGCCTCGATTTCAACATCTTTAAAAAGTGGATATAATACTAACATCATCAGCCTTGTAGGGTTATTAGGAGGATAATATTAGAAAATACAAAAAAAAAAAAAGAAAATTTTTACAAGTTACTTCTGTAAAAAAGGAAAAAAGAAAAAGAAGCACTCTTGTCCCCATTTTTTATCAGTTTTCGAGATTAGAGAGTAGCCTTTTCACAGAAAAAAAGTGTGTTAAACAAAAACCATTTTTATGTTTTACATTATTAAAACTCTGGTATAGTACACAGAAAAATTCTTAAATCTTTTGTACCCGATACCAGGAAACTACTCATAAGAACATAAGGCCCACTCAAAAATCAAGCAGTTGAGTAGATGGAGCTAAATCACATATCATTAATTCCCGACAGTCTTGCCCTTTGATGAACGAAGGAGATCTTTAAACCACAGCTGGAAGAAATGCCTCGTGGGGTCATTCGCTCATTAGAGAGGATGACCTGTCTGCACAACGCCCTCAACTAAACTTCTAGTGACAGGCTTAGTGGGCAGAGTGGCAACTCCTCTAAACATACCGGAGCATTCACGCTTCCTCTACAGAACTTTCCATCAGATAGAATCCTGTCCTGAAGAAGCTGTTGCAATCTGTGTGGTAACCGGAGCTTCCTAGGTCCCTACTCTGTTCGCTAAATAATGGGTAATTCTCTCCTTTTGTCTAACCCACTGTCTGCCTGGCCTCCTAAAATATTCCTGTTCCTGACCTCTCTGTGATATAACCCCAATAAGCATTTAGGGTGTATACACCTCCCACACAAATACACATCTGAAAAGTAGAAAGTGTTGGATTATCTACCAAGAGTGATGAGATGCTGCTTGGATGGATGAAGGCAAGCGTGTTATTGTGCTGACAGCAGCATTTCACAGGGGTCGGTACAAAGCTGGACTGGGTGGCTGCTCTGGCATGCCCTTCTCCTAGGGAGCCAAAGGGTGTCTTTCTAAAGGGGCACCTTCTTCTTAATGTTAAAGACACCAATTTCCACCTTCTAGGAATCTCATCTGAGAAAATTCTGAGAGATGGTTTTGCATCGTTAAAGAAATACCTTAAAGAATTACAGTTAGTTAAAGATACACTTTTAACCGGGCTTGGTGGCTCAGCCTGTAATCCCAGCACTTTGGGAGGCTGAGATGAGTGGATTGCCTGAGCCCGCGGGTTCGAGACCCACCTGGGCGATCAAAAATTAGCTGGGCATGGTAGCATGCGCCTGTAGTTCCCGCTACTTGGAAGACTGAGGTGGAAGGATCGCCGGAGCCCAGCAGCTCCCGGCCACTGCACTCCAGTCTGGGTGACAGAGTGAGACTCCAACTCAAAAAAAAAAAAGATACACTTTTGACACACGAGGAATTGTTATGGCCTACCCAGCTCTACAGCAGGGAAGACGATCTTGATATCACTTCGGGATTCAGGACACCCTTCACTCCTTCAACCCGTTTACTGAGTGCTCAACTATGCCAGGCGCGCTTCTAGGTGCTGGGATGGACACAGCTATGAACCACACAGATACTGGACATCAGAAACATATGGCTGAGAGCAGTGCATACTCCAAGAGCCAGGGCAAAGCACTGTCCCAGTAAACACGTCTATCTCAATGCCTCGTCCAAGCTCTAGGGTACTGAAAGAGGGTAGTCTACCTGCCTTACTCAATGCACCATCAGCAAACATGCCCTCCTTAAAAGGAGTCTGTGTTTTCTGGGTGATTAGCAAGATTTTCTTTCTTCAGACAGGGGCCAAAGTTGCGTTCATGGAAGAGCTAATCTGGACATACATAATTCTTCATACATCGGAGTTGGTAAGTTTACCAAAACATGGACTCTCCTACATCTCTAAAGGTAGTCACTGAAAACATTCCCCTCTAATACGGCATCACGCTCTGCAGGATTGAAATAATTCCATTTTGTGAAAAACATTATGTAGGCTTCAAATTGTAAAAGCACTGACAACGACCACACAGATATATAGTCAGGAAATAAGATGCAGGCTAAGGTAAAGGGTCCTTTAGTATAAGATTTTCTACCAATTCCCTAGAGAAGGTTGTTCAAAGATACTGCAATAATGTTGGAGAGAAAAGAAAAAACCTCTCAAATGTCTTATAGTTTCACTTTGTAGCCATGGAAAAGCAATTAAAGCAAGATAATTAAACCTTTCTGTCCATTTTGCAGCCAAGCCAAGCTGGTAAAATCTGGGACTAAATGCAATTTTACTGCAGAGCGTAGAGAACTGCACATTTTGGAGTGACGGGAAGAGACTGGTACAAACGCAGGGACCAGGAAGAAGCTGCTTCTGTGTCAGCTCGCCAGAAGCCATGCCCTGCCCTCGCTGGCCAGTCGCCACAGCAGGATGTCCTTTAGCGCAACCACTTCCAAATCATCACCACAGGTGTGTGGTTGGTTTATTTTCTTTAACCAATGAACAAGGAAACATTTACTAGTAAATCTGTCTACCTCTTTTTCACATCACTAAAATGCATGACTGCACTTCTACACAAATAAAACCTGTCTTCCCTAAAACCACAGGTCAAGCTCTGGGATTTATGACCAGGGAATCTGATGACAAAATGGCGACTCTTCCCCAATCCACTAGCCTTTGGAGTCCTTCCATCATGGAACTATCCCTGCTTTGCTGTTTTGCAGCAGTTTGGCCGATGGCCTCTGAGTTGCTCCACAGAATCCTCAGAGCTGGCTTCTCTCCTTCATTTCTGTTTCTTCATCATGAAAGCGCACGGGTGAACACTATGCCTGTGTGGTATCCCGTCCTCTCCCACCACACCTGTTGCAGCAGAAGTCCTGGGGCCCAGGATTCCCAGAGGACATTCCACCCTCAGAAGCAGGCTGCTCAAACTGTATTCTCCTTGCTTCCATTTGTTCAACAAAGAATTCACTGAGTATCTCTTTGTGCTGGTGACTGTGCTAGCAATGGAGATATGGTGGCGTGCGGAAGCTGTGCACAGTGGACTAGGGAGGGGATTTTGTTGCTAAAAACAACAGCAGCTTCTGAATAACAAACGCCTGGTTTGGTTCCAGTATAACAACAGTAAGCACAAGTCACTCAGAGCCAGAGACACTGCGCCATCGTAACTAGACTCATTTCCCTAGTTGCATAAAAAGTTCTCAAAGACTCCAGGTGCTCAGCAGTCCCTTCTACACAAATTAGCAAATTGCCAATGCCTTTGGTAGCTAGTGAAAATAGCACAGGATTTGAGGCAGATGACAGATTCTTGCTACCAGTTTTAACCCAAACAAACCAGGTGTGTTGAGGTTTTCATCTGTTAAATGGGCATAACACCATCAGTCCAGCTGTCACAGAACAATGGAAAGCACTGAATGAGATACAAAATGTCCGGATACTCTGAAATGTAAAATAAGCCAGGCTAGGTGGCTCAGCCTGTAATCCCGTGCCTTAGGAGGCTGAGGTGAGTGGATTGTCTGAGCCCGAGGGTTCAAGACCCGCCTGGGCAACTTGGTGAGACCTCATCTCTACAATAAAAAAAAAAAAAAAAAAAATTAGCCGGGTGTGGTAGCACGCGCCTGTAGTTCCAGCTATTTGGAAGGCTGAGGCAGAAGGATTGCCGGAGCCCAGCAGGTTGAGGCTATGGTGGCCAGGAGTGGCCACTGCACTCTAGTCTGGGCGACAGAGTGAGACTCCAACTCAAAAAAAAAAAAAAAAAGAAATGTAAAATAGCTGTAACTGTAGAGTGGCATCATCATGGGGAGTGATATTTTACATACGCAGCTCTTACCTAAGACTTTTTAAATAGCAAGAGGTTCAATAGAGCCAATGAGGCTGGGTTTGGTAGCTCATGCCTGTACTGTAATCCCCGCACTTTGGGAGCCTGAAACAGGATAATCGCTTTAGCCCTGGATTTCGAGACCAGCCTGGGCAACATAGTGAGACCTCATCTCTACAAAAAAAAATCAGAAACTTAGCCAGGTATGGTGGCATGTACCTGTAGTCCCAGCTACTTGGAAAGCTGAGGCAGAAGGATAGCCTGAGCCCAGGAGGTCAAGGCTGTGTTAGTCATGATTGTGCCACTGCACTCCAGTCTGAGTGACAGAGTGAGACCTCAACTTAAAAACAAAAAAGTCCAGAGCCAACAATGCCAATAGTCACTGTACATCTACAATTGGCTTATTACAAACTCTGACCTTCTCCTGATTAGCAGAAAGAAAGGATCGCATTACAAGGAAAAAAAAAAAAACACATTTCTGCATAATTGCCCAAGTTAAATCTGTTACTCTCACTCTGCTTGACAAATCATTCCCTGCTTATTACTTTCTATAATTTAATATATGTAAGTGCTTTACTGGCAAGCTTCTTGAAAGAATAAATAATACTTAATGACTGCCTACAGTTTAATTAACTCGTGATTGAACTTCTCATGGAATGCTATAAACATTAAATTATATCCTTCCTCAAAGCTGCTGCAGGTAAAAATCTTGTTTCCAGTTTTAACTCTACTGCCTAAACAATTCTGAAATTTCAGCAAATCTGTAAGTTGGACAGAGAGGTGAGAGAAACCACCTTAATGCCTGGTTATAAAGTGTGTTATTTTATTGAGCAAGGACGAGGCCTTAATTTAAATAAGATTGAAAATGTGCACATGTCCGAACACCTCATTAATAATACAGCAGTCATTAAGCATCTCCGGCTCTCAGGCAGTCTTATTAGCATAAACTCTGCGTATTACCACAAGGTCTCGAGTTTCAACTCCGCTTCTCATCTTGGCTCCCGTTTTCCGTCTGCGTGATGTTGCAAATAAATTTCCCTTTTGGCACGGCTCAGCTGTCAGGCACCTCTGCTCTATAATGAACCCATGAATTACATCTCCCTACTCTGACATCTCTGGTCTCACACATCAAAATATTGTTCTTCAATTGTAATTTATAACTTAATTTAAATGTCCCTTTTTCCGTGACCTTTTTAGATCAAATGGCATTGCATCTGGCAGTTTCTCCTACACCAAAGCATACTTTTCAAAGATAGCCATTATAATAACTGTAGAAAAAGCCTATCTAAATTAGACTGCATTCAGGCTAAATATTAAATAATTTCAGTCAATTAAGAACAATATTAGATTTCAACGTCTTTTGCTATGCAAAATATGCTGTTTATATGTAGCAAGAAATTGTCAAAATTCTACATTTAGAAAGAGAAAAAGTGGGACTTGGAATCGATCTTAAATTCTTCATGTTGTTTTTATTATTTCAACTATTAACATAAATGAGAGAGAACCTGCCAAAATATATCCAAGACAAAAAAAAAAAAAACTTTACAATTTTTTCACAAATCAGGCCAGGCATGGTGAATCACGTCTGTAATGCCAGCTTTTTGCGGGTGCTGAGGCAGGAGGACTACTTGAGCCTAGGAGTTTGAGACCTGTTTGGGCAACATAGTGAGATCCTGTCTCTACAAAAAATAAAAAATAAGTCAGGTGTGGTAGCACATGTCTGTCATCCCAACTACTCAGGAGGCTGAGGCAGAAGGATCCCTTGAGCCCAGGAGGTCGAGGCTGCAGTGAGCAGTGATTATGCCACTGTACTCCAGCCTGGGCAACAGCGTGAGACCCCACCTCAAAAAAAAAAAAAAAAATTCTGGTCAACCATAATTCACAGATGTCAATACATTTTCATTCATAACTCCATCATCATTGACCAAGTACAAAATCTGATACATACAATTGTTTTCAAAAAAATTAAGAGCACAAAACTAAAAACACAAGGTTTGGCCACTGTCATTCCAAATATGTCTGAATAGTTCTAAGGAAGCACATTTCAGAGACAATGGCAAAGACAAAGAATTTAACCGCTTAGAGTACAGCTTGACGGAAAGGTCCAGTTAATTTTCAGAAGGAAATACAAGGTCAATGAATCAACCTTTACTCCCTTCTTCATCATTTTCTGAATATCCCAAGCCCTAGCCCCTGGAGTCACACAGGAGAAAGGAGGGGACAACGTTTGCTGAGCAGTGTAGAGTACTAGGAGCTTTTAGGTCTTTGTGATCTCATCACCCCACACACCCCTCTTTCATAACAAGAGAGCTAAACCTGAGGACATGACAGTGAGAGGTTCACTGTCCCGCTCCAGGCCACTTCCCTAGCAAGCAGCAGTACAAGGATTCTAACACAGACCCACATTCTAGGAAGCAGTCTGAGACCCAGGCCCCGCGCCCCAGGCTGTCTCCACTGGAGCAGTTTAGGACAGACAATCTGGTGGGAGCCAGGGACACAGGGAATTTTTCAGAGGCAATTGCAAAGCAAGCACACTGCCTTTCCTTAACTTGGGCTAGGAGCTGGTGGGCACAGGAAAGGAGGAGTCTGCATTCAAGGGAGAGGAAAGACACACACATAAACAAAATAATGAAATAAATGCTATCATGAAAACACACAAGGCACTGATGAAAGCTGATGGGGATGACATTTGGTCAGTCTGGAAAATCCAAGATGCCTCCGCAGAGTAGATTTTGAAATCAACAACCAGTGTGATGTGATCAGCCTGGCCTATACTTCATGAACAGCAACAACCAAATAAAAAACACTATTCTAGGAGCAAGTAAAAATAGGCAGCAACATGTCCAGATAGCATGTGACTCTTTGCTGAATTTCCTCAGGCTGGCATAGCTTCACCATGCTTCTATCCACATAATACTCAGTCTGGAAACGTGCGGGTCAGCAGTTCCTGGTTGTGCTGTTTTTGAAGGTGCTCTAACCCACAGGAGGAGGACCTCAGTCAGCAAGCAGATTGGAGATGAAGCATCGGATGCTGGCCGGCAAATGAGGCCACTTTAAAACAAACCAAACCCAGCTCTGAATGTCTTGGCCACTTGGGACCATTTGTCTATTTGAGGCTCCCTCTGACACTGTCTTCAAGTGAACACAAACACCCAAGAATGTCCTCAGGAGGTTCTGGCACCAAAGACATGAGTTCGGGGTCTGCCAAGTTGAACCTGAGCAGGACAGGGTTCCTGACACTGGCTTGGATTCAAACCTCAGTGCTGCACTAGCTGTGTGATGATATTTGGCAAACTAACCATCTCACCAAACCTTGGTTTTCTCAGCTGCAGAAGGGGAGAATAGAGCGCTTATCTTGGAGGACCGTGTAGGATGAATCAAGATCCACTGTCATCACTGATATTAGCAAACGCTCAATTAAAGACAGCTGGCTAAGAAGCAATGGGACTGTATGGAAGCACACGGGAGGGGGCGGCACAGGCAGAGGAGCAAGGTCCCAGAACTTAGGACTGAGAGCTTACACTCATATCCACGTGGCGACACTAGGAAGTGTACGTACTCTCATATCCACGTGGTGACACCAGGAAGTGTACATACTCATGTATCCCTGTGGCGACACTAGGAAGTGTACGAATCTGTTATAGTAGCACAAGCTTTGACGCCCACGAGTTAGGGAAAGAGAACAGGCTGGGAGCACAACAGGCATGAATCTTATCCCACAACACAGGATGGCAGATGGCAATGAGGAGGGAAACAGCAGAGAACCTGGTCACCTGTTGGGTCCTAGGAAGATGAAGTCAGAGGAAGCCAGGACCTGCGAGAGAGCTCCCCAGCTACCCTGGGCTCAGCCCACATGTGGCCCTTCACTTCTGTTGCCTTAACAGAAGGGGCTGAAAGAGGTAATTTTTAAAATTTCCCTGTTTTTGACATTCTTTTACTTTACAGCAATTTTTAAAGGCAAAACATTAAAGGATATTCTAAAAATGAATAAATGGGATTAACTCATTTAGAAAAATAAATAAACAAACAACTAGCCATTGAACTCTGCCAAACTTCCCAGGCCAAATGTTTCACAGTTATTGCACAGGCTTCCCCTACACCCTAGGGGTTGTTGTGCCTCTTAATTTTTAAGTCGCTGTGAAAAGTGAAGTTTACGTTACAGGTCTTTAAATGGCATTATGGATAACTAATCCACTTACACAGCTAACGTGTACAACCTGATTTCTTAGACATAGAATCTTTTCTCCTACATTTTGTATATGAATTTAGCTACAAGCAGCAAGAAACAGAGGGAGCTGAAGGCATGGGCCGCCCACAGACCACTCCCAGGGAAGAAGGAAGACTTGGCTCTCAGCAAATAAATTTCCTCAGCTTCAGGACCCAGGATGAGGACAACTCTGGCCACAGAGAGTCGCCACTGGCACACTCACAAACCTCAACTGCTGATGCTTTTCTGTTTTGTTTTATGAGTTGGAGTCTCATTCTGTCACCCAGGCTGAAGGGCAGTGGCATGCTCTCGGCCACTGCAGCCTCGACCTGCTGGGCTTAGGCGATCCTTACCACACCCTCCTCCCACCAGCCTTTCAAGTAGCTGGAACTATAGGCATGAGCCACCATGCCCGGCTAATTTTTTTATTTATTGTAGAGATGAGGTCTCGCCAAGTTGCCTAGGCTGGGGTGCTGCTTTTCTGAATGATAATTACTTGACAGCTGAGAAAGACCTACATCTGGCCACAAGTGGAAATAAAAACACGTGTTCACTTATTCCTAGCATCTTCACTGCCTTAAAAATAGAAAAAAAAATGTGACAAGAAACCAGGCAGAAGGCTGGAGGATGACAGAAAAACCACACTTCTAACCACCTCAAGCAGGCTCTGAGGAAACTAAATCGACCTGGGAAGCGGAGGTAAAAGGTTTTTTTGTTTTCAGTTGAGGTTTCACTCTGTCGCCGAGGCTTGAGTTCAGTAGCACAATCACAGGCACCACAGCCTCGACTTGTTGAATTCAGGTGATCCTCCCACCTCAGCCTTCCAAGTAGCTGGAGTTACAAGCACGTGCCACCATGCCTGGCTAATTTTTTGATTTATTGTAGAGACGAAGTCTTGTCAAGTTGTGCAGGCTGGTCTTGAACCCCTGGGCTCAGGTGATCCTCTTGCCTCCACCTCCCAAAGTGCTGAGATTACAAGCATGAGCCACTGTGCCTGGTGAGGCTAAAAGGTTTTAACACAAAAGTCAAGACCAGCTGGGCTCGGTGGCTCAGCCTGTAATCCCGCGCTTTGGGAGGCTGAGGTGAGTGGATTGCCTGAGCCTGCGGGTTCGACACCCGCCTGGGCAACTTGGCGAGACCCTCATCTCTACAATAAATAAAAAAATCAGCCGGGCATGGTAGCGCATGCCTGTAATTCCGGCTACTCGGAAGGCTGAGGCAGAAGGATCGCCAGAGCCCAGCAGGTCGAGCTGTGGTGGCTGGGAGCGGCCACTGCACTCCAGTCTGGGTGACAGAGTGAGACTCCAACTCAAAAAAAAAAAAAAAAAAAAAAAAGGTCAAGACCAGTTGCAGCAGTTTTAAGAGAGAAACTGCTTTAAATCCTACCTAGTAGAAGTTAGGTCCAGAGATAATTGCACCACAATCCATGGGGCTCAACAACCTTGATCTCAGTGGCTTCCGATGAGTGACTCTAAGGTTGTGCAAATAATATTACACTCATCTTTTTGGCAATGAGGATGAAGTTACAAGACAAAGAAGACCAGAAAGGCAGACACTGAGCACAGAAGGCTCCAGAGTTAGGGAAATTCCTGAGTGGTTGCTCTTTTAAATGGCAATCTCAGCCAAGAACAGAGCTTTACTAAGAAATAACCAAAAAGTCTCTGGACAACCAAAGCAGTGTCCCCAGGCAATAGCCCTGGAGAGCCAGTAAAAGCCTGTCACCCTGAGCCTTTGGCACTTAGTTACCTTCTAATTCTTATTTTCCCAATTTGATAACAAGACTTAAGAAAAAAAAATCAGACCATATGATTTCAAAACAGAGGAGCAACAGAAGGCAGCCTGACTGTAGAAAACCCAAACTATCACACAAACCAAAGACCTCAAACACCAACAGACACACTGTATTTTGTATAATGGTCATCCGTGATGATCACTCAGAGGCAAATACGAAAATTCTGAAATGAAAAAAAAGAAAGAAAAAGAAAAGGAAGAGAAGAAGAGCCAATCTTCCTAAAGTGCTGGGTGTGACGACCTGGATAAAGAGCCCACAAATGATGGTGGCGGGGAGAGGGCAGGCCAGCCCACAGGCAGGGCAGCAGCCAGGGCAGGACGGCAGGCCCAGTGGAGTCATCCAGGAACACCAGCAAGCAGCTGGGTCAGTGGGACAGCCAGCCTTCTGGAGAAGAGGGCTGGCCAGGGCAACACAGATGGGCAGTCTACCAGGGCTGTGCCCCGGCAGAAGGGCTATGGGACTGGAAGCTGGAATAGATACCAGTGACTCAAAAACCTGTAGTTACCCCAGTTCAAGAATCACTTACAAACAACACAGACCTTGTCCCCAAAGGCCACTGTGGGCAGTCCCCCAGCAAGAGCCTCCCTACTCTATCAGGCAGGCTAGGGCAGGGCGGGGGGACTAGAGATCAGGAGGACTGGGGCAGAGGTTGGGCAGTCCGGAGGTCGGGATGTCATTTAATATGGTCAAAATACTCATTGTACACATGTCCAGGTATGTATGCTCTTTGCATAGAGAAACCAAATACTCTTTATGGTGTCTTACAAATCAAATATCCTTACTATCAGTCACTACTAGAAATAATTTTATACTCTCCATATCAAAGAGTCCACATTTAAATCTAGACAAGGCTGGGCTCGGTGGCTTAGCCTATAATCCCAGCACTTTGGGAGGCCGAGACGAGTGGATTATCTGAGCCTGTGGGTTCGAGACCCACCCGGGCAACTTCATCTCTTCATTGTAGAGATGAGGTGAGACCTCATCTCTACAATAAATCAAAAATCAGCTGGGAGTGGTAGCGTGTGCCTGTAGTTCCAGCTACTTGGAAGGCTGAGATGGAAAGATCGCCAGGAGCCCGGCAGGTTGAGGCTGCGATAGCAGAGAGTGTGCCACTGCACTCCAGTCTGGACAACAGACTGAGACTCAAACTCAAACTCAAAAAAAAAAAAAAAAATCTAGACAAGCCATACCAGATGGAAAAGATAAGAAATAAAAACATTTCCAAAAAATTCAAAATAAGTACTATAATGTATTCTAGTAATTATTTATATAATAGTAATTTTAACTGTGGTAGGTCAAAAAATGACCACCAGAAGAGACACATATCAAATCCCCAGAATCTGTGAGTATGACCTTATTTGAAAAAGGGTCTTTGTAGCTGTCATTAAGTATCTTGAAATAAGTAGATAATTCCAGATCATCTAGGTGGGACTTATAAGTACATGCCTAAAGCCAATGGCGTGAACTTATAAAAAAGAGGCAGAGGAAAAACCCAGACCAGACAGGCACGGACACACAGAGAAGAAGGCAATGTGAGGACAAACAGAGAGAGATGTGGCCACCAGCCCCCAAGTCCAGCAGCCACCAGTGCTGAAAGGGGCAAAGAATGGGTCCTGCTCCGATGAGCTGGAGGGACTTCTGCAGATGCCTTCATTTCAGATCGAGATGTCTGGAATGGTGAGAGGGTACATTTCTGTTGTTTTGAGCAACCGAGTTTGTGGCAATTTATTAAAGCAGGCACAGGAAATGGTTACACTAACCTTCAAAAATTAGAGTAAAACAATTATTATTATTATTATTAATTTTTTTTGAGTTGGAGTCTCACTCTGTCACCCAGACTGGAGTGCAGTGGCCGCTCCCGGCCACTGCAGCCTCAACCTGCTGGGCTCTGGCGATCCTTCTGCCTCAGCCTTCTGAGTAGCCGGAATTAGAGGCGCGTGCTACCACGCCCGGCTGATTTTTTTTTTTTTTTATTTATTGTAGAGATGAGGTCTCGCCAAGTTGCCCAGGCGGGTCTCGAACCCGTGGGCTCAGGCAATCCACTCACCTCAGCCTCCCAAAGGCGCGGGATTACAGCCTGAGCCACCGAGCCCGGCTGGGTAAAACAATTATTAAGGAGAGCTATAAAAAAGTCATTCAGAAGTATACTTCAAACTAGTATAGAAAACGTCTACTCAGACAAATATGAAAAATGTTAGTATTTTATAATACACTATGGATCTTACATGAGCCTGTGAGACTCACGGCCTTATTTTTCTAACAATGAGATGCTTGCTTAGATCATCAGCACTCTCATCAAATGCACTCCCCACAGGGCTTTGCACACAGCAGAAACCCAAAACATGTTTATTACTGAGTAAACAAATGAATGCATTATTTTATTAAAGCCTCTCCCTAAATGTAAAAAGACTAAGGACATTTATCTGGATGTGCTAAATATTTACTGTGTTATTAATATTTAATATAGGCTCAGATGCGTTAAAATTCTAGCTGATCAAGTGTTAAGTAGACGTTTTTCTAAATACTGCATAAATCTCAAAACATTCTATTACTAGAGCATGGAAAAAAACATCTAAGAAAGAGGTTTCTTAAATTAGTAAATGAACTTTCCAACTTTTGCCAAACCAAAACAAAAGCTGACTCGAATTCCTCAGCCCTGCTGAGAGACAAGGAGAGGTCTGAATGCTGAGGAAGGCCACAGGATGGAGGATCTTAGTCAGCTGAAGGGCACGTCCTCCCACTTGCAGAGTCACTGCACATGTCACACCGGCCTCCATTCTATCCTGTCCCCAAGTTTAAATAGCTATGTACGTAAGGCAGGTATGCTCATTAATTCGATGATAACCACACCTGCCTCAGAGAATTGTTATGAAGATTAAATGAATTCATTTTAAAAAGTACTTAAACTTTTGCCTAGCATGTAAGCTCTCAATCAACAAATACATTCAATTTTGTTGTTGTTATTAATAATATCAGGCACCTGGCCAATAGCTAATACCTTATAAAATGAAATTAATAATGAAAAACTTAAGGTCCCCTGCCTGGTTCAAAGTTCAGTGGAAAAGTACAGGATGGGAAATAAATGGCTCAACAAATGCAAATACACAAAGAAAATGCAACAAAACATCTAAAACACAGAGTTAAAAAAAGAATGTGATATGCACACATTCCTATAGGATATGCTTCGAATACCACAACATGGGTGAACCTTGAAAGTATTCCCCTCAGTGAAAGAAACCAGTCAAAACAGGCCACATACTGTATGAATCAATGCATCTATATGAAACATCGAGCAAAAGCAATTTCATACAGAGTGGATTAGTAGGTTTCTAGGGCTGGGGAGGGGAGAAGTGGTATGAGGTTTCTTTTTTGGGTGACAAAAATGTTCTAAGGTGGGTTATGGTGATAGTTGCAGAACTCTGAGAATATGTTAACAGCCATAAAAGTGTACACTTTTAATGGGTGAATTATACAGTATGTGAATCACATCCCAACAAAGCTGTTCTAGAAGAAAGAGATGGCCTGAGAGACTTGAGCATGGTTCAGTGCCTGTGGTGCAGGCACAGTGAGGCAGGGCCATGGCTGTGAAGAGCCATATCAGCAGGAAGAAGAATGGACCACATACAGCCCATCTCCGAAAAATCGTCAAAAATAAAGTCACTGCCACAGTAAGGAGGAAGGCACCATTGTCCGAGGCTGCTAATGCAAGTGGCCTTTTAGCGTCCCACCCACCCCAGGAAACTTAAGAGAATGCTCTCTGTCATGCTCAGGGGAAATAACACAGGGGGGCGTCAAGTGTGACTTTGAGAGAAGCTGTAGATCATCTAAAGAGGAACAAAACATTAAAGTATTAAATTTTAAAAGTCATCTTGATCCAAATTAGACAAAGAAAAAGAATACACTACATAATTTGTGTTGACCAAAGGGAGCCACACTGGTAAATGTCAAAACCCTTAAACAATGTTCAAAGCAATAGCTCAAAATGTTTTTCATTGGTGACATGACAAAAAATAAAAGTTGGAAATTATGTATCATTCTGCTGTTAATCACTTGAAAAGGTCTTGGTTATATGAGAAAAGCTCAACTGTATGGTCTCTTTCTGCATTTTCACTAATGCTGAAATTAACAACACAACATGCAGTAGACTTCAATATCCTGTTATTACATAAATAAAACACTAGCAACAGTGCTTGTCAAGACTGATTTATATGAGGTGCTGTGTTGAAATTTACTGGATTTCCATAATAAGAAACCATACAGCATAACAACTTTTCCCATTACTCTTTTCAACAACAAAGGAAAAACCTCAAAGAAAAAATCTACCACCCTAACTTAGCCCAAGTCAGCAAACATTAACTACTTAATGTTGACTCAACTGAATGGCAAACTAGTAAAAAGAGAAAACAGCATGGTATGGATGAATGTCAGGATTCTGATCACATGCTTTAGGAAAATTGCTATGAAACAGCCTTCTGGAGACACTTTATTTGGGAGTGGAGAAATAGCCCACATTCATTTTAATCACAAACATGCAAATCTAACCTAACCTAAGTCCAGAAGCTGTAGGGAAGGCCATTTAAGATGAACAAACAGAACATCACTGACAGAAATATTATAGACAATTTTATAGAATTAAAGAGAGAAAGATGAAAATGATCCTTAGAATTGGCTTATCCTTATATTCTGCTATGCCAACTTTACAACACCAATGTCCTGGATGATCAAGTGTGATATGGATTTGAACCTGATTTATTTATTCAATCATTCACCAAACATTTAGTATCTCTCTTCTATGTATCAAGCAATGGGCTAGGGCTCAGGAAACACAGATGATTGATATTCAATGGTTAGCAAATAATTATATTTATAGATCAGAGTTGAAAAACTAACTATTAAGCTACTGGAAGCCCTGAATCCTTTGCTGAAGCAGATGTGGGTGTGCATAAATAAATAAGCAAACAAATATATACTCTATTGAATATGTAAACAGCTTAATCCAAATGTCTAACAGTCACGCACATCTCAGGAAATAAAACTGTCCAGGTGGAGGTGAAATCTGTGCTGCATAATTATAAATTTTACTTATATGAAGTGAGTATATGTATGTTAAGTGTTGGTGAGAAAATGACAAAAAATTACTGAGAAAGAAAAGTCAAAATAATTTAAAATAGGAAATCATAAAGATACCTGAGCCCAAAGAAGGAAATTCAACATCAGTTTAACAGGCCAGCATATTTTCCAGAAAACCTTAGCCTCAAACCACAGGGCTTTTCTGCAGTTTCTACGCATAAACATGAAGGTCTATTTTGTAAATGGCCAAATAAATGTAAGCACTCAAGGGTAGCTAAGTTAACCCTGGTAGGATAAGACAGGCCATCTGTATGTAAGCTAAAAGTGTGCAGGTAAGCCTAACGCACACTGTGTACAAGGAAACATACACCTGGAATGGACACAGAAACATTCTAGATAAGATCTTTCAGTGGAAACACTATTGCTTCTTCATATTTTAATATATTCTTATATTTAACATAATACATAAAATGCAAATAAAACAAATTTACATTTCTAAGTGTCCACAATTTAAAATATTAAAATATAATAACATATATCATTGCTATATAAAGGAATACGTGCATGGTCACTAAGAAATCTGTCCTCTTCTAATAAGAGAGGCTAAAGTGTCTATTACATTTTCTTCCTCTGCAGCAGTAGAAAACTGTCTTTTACATAAGTGTAAAAATAAGAAATATGTGTTAACATAAACGAGCGAACACAAAACAACTGTGCCCTGAACTATTCTGCAAGTTCACTACTGGATCAAAAGTAATAAGTCAAGTGGCTATGAAAATAAGATATTTATTTATTAACTACTTCTGTGATTCTTCACTGAGGAATCTGCTGTTAAGAACGGTGCATGTGAATCAAGTTTCATTTAACCTAAAAACTCTAAGCATCAGAAAATGAAGTAATTTAATACTAAATAATTCAAAATCACCAAAAATTTTCAAAATATTTTGAACAGAATGATAATGAAAGCACAGCAAATAAAATTTGTGATAAAAATCAGTTATCTCAGATCCCACTTTAGGAAGTGCAGGGGTGGGGGGAATAATCACATTAAAGCCCAAATTGGTAGAAAAGAAATTAATAAAGAATGGAAAGCAATGAAATAGAAAAAAAAAAAATAGAGAAAAACAATGAACCAAATGCTAGCTCCCAAAAAGTTCAATAATGTTGATAAATCTCTATTTAGACTAATCAAGAGGAAACAAATTAGCAATATTACAAATGAAATAAGGGTTAGCATTATAGATCTCGCAGACATTAAAAAGATAATACAGGAATACTGAACTTTTTGCCAACAAAATTTTTTTTTTTTTTTTTTGAGTTGGAGTCTCACTCTGTCACCCAGACTGGAGTGCAATGGCACGCCCCCGGCCACCGCAGCCTTGACCTGCTGGGCTCCGGCGATCCTTCCGCCTCAGCCTTCCAAGTAGCTGGAACTACAGGTGCGCACTACCACGTCCAGCTAATTTTTTTTGATTTATTGTAGAGATGAGGTCTCGCCAAGTTGCCCGGGCGGGTCTCGAACCCGTGAGCTCAGGCAATCCACTCACCTTGGCCTCCCAAAGCGTGGGATTACAGGCTGAGCCACCGAGCCCGGCTCTTGTCAACAAATTTTATAACCTACATGAAATGGACAAAATGCTTAAAAGACATATTAACAGATTACCAAAACCAACACATAAAAAAATATAAAATCTGAATAAGCCTATGTCTATTTGTAATTTTAAAACTTTCCATAAAAAGCATGCCTGTAGTTCCAGCTACTTGGAAGAGTGAGGAGGGAGGATTGTTTGAGCTCAGAAGTTCAAGACCAGCCTGAGCAACATAGTGAGACCCTGTCTTTAAACAAACAAAATTTTTTTTCCATGAAAAAAAAAGAAAATACTTAAAACTCAGATGGCTTTACTGTGAATTCTAGCAAACATTTAACAAAGAAAAATAAATCAATCCTTTACAAACGCTCTTAAGAAAACAGAGTATGAGAAAATGTTTTTTGAGGGGAATGTTGCTCTAATACAAAAACCAGACAAAGTTCATATTACAAAACCTCATATTATAAAAAATAAAGATTACAACTCAACATCCTTCATGAACACAAATGAAAAATTTCTTAACAAAATATTAGCAAATTTAATCCAATAGTACATAATGACCAGGCAGGATTTACCCCAGGAATGAATATTTGAAATCAATCAATGTAATTCACTATATTAACCAAATGAAGGACAACAATTCTCGTATTATGATCTCATTAGAGGCAAAAGGAAAAAAGCAACTGACAAAATTCAATGCCCATTCATATTAAAGACCTCAACAACCTGGATATAGAGGGAAAGGTTCTCAACTTGATTAAAAACAACAAAAGCTCTACATTGTACTTAATAGCGAAGGACTAAAAACATTCCAAGACTGGGAAGAACATGTCCACTCTCATTACTTCTGTTTGGTATTGTACCAGAGGTCCAAGGGAGCGCAATGAAATACAAAAAAGAAATAAGACACATAGATCATGAAGGAAAAGGTAAAACTGCATCTGTACAACATGATTATAAACATACAGAAACGTCCCGAGGAATCAACCAGAAAGCTACTAGAACTAATCCCTGAATTTAGCAGGGGCACAAGGACAAAACATAAAAATTGATTGTATTTCTAGCCTATTGATGAATACTTAGAAATTACTATTATTATTGTTATTATTGGAGTCAGGGTCTCGCACTTTTGTCTAGACTGGAGTTCAGTGGCATGATCATGGCTCACCACAGCCTCAGCTTCGTGGGCTCAGACAATCCTTCTGCCTCAGTCTCCCAAATGGCTGGAACTACAGGCGTGCACCACCATATCCAGCTAATTTTTTAATTTTTTTATACAGACAAGGTCTCACTATGTTGCCCAGGCTGGTCTCAAACTCCTGAGCTCAAGCAATCTTCCCGCCTTGGCCTCCCAAAGTGCTGGGACTAGAGGTGTGAACCATGCGCCTGGCCTAGAAATTACAATGTAAAACTACAATTTATGTCATAAAACTATAGAAAAAGATTGGCAGTAGTGGGAAACTGTGGGGGGGGGGGTGGCAGTAATAGGAATCTGCGGGGTGGAGGGGGGCACACACCTCATCAACAAGGGTACTGCAAAATGAACATGTATACCTAACCCAGAATTGTACCCCACATGTTTAAAAGTTAAAAAAAAATTAAAATAAATAAAACTATAATTTTACTTACAAAAGAATTCTCAAATAGAAAATACTTAGGAATAAATTTAACAAAATATGTATAAAACCAGTGTAATGAAAACTACACATTCTTTCTGTAAGAACTTAAAGAAAGCTTGGCACAGTGTCTATAGCTTCAGCTACTCAGGAGGCTGAGGTGGGAGGATCTTCGAGCCCAGGAATTTGAGTCCAGCCTTGGCAACATAGTATAAACCACACTAAAAAAAATTTTGTTTTCAAACAAAATTAAAGAAAACTTCTTTAAAAATAGAGAGATATAGGCTCATAAGTTGAAAGATTCGATAATGTTAGGATGTCAGTTCTTCCCAAATTAATCCATATATTCAATGCAATCCCAATTAAAATCCCATCAGGCTTTTTAAAAAATAGAGACTGGCAAACTGAGTTCAATCAGCAATCTTTAAAAACAAGTATAAGCCGGGCTCGGTGGCTCAGGCTGTAATCCCACGCTTTGGGAGGCTGAGGTGAGTGGATTGCCTGAGCCCAAGGGTTTGAGACCCGCCTGGGCAATTTGGCGAGACCTCATCTCTACAATAAATCAAAAAATTAGCCGGGCGTGGTAGCGCACGCCTGTAGTTCCAGCTACTTGGAAAGCTGAGGCAGAAGGATTGCCGGAGCCCAGTAGGTTGAGGCTGCGGTGGCTGGGAGTGAGCCACTATACCCCAGTCTGGGCGACAGAGTGAGATTTCAACTCAAAAAAAAAAGTATAAAGCAGGAAAGACATTTCCTGAGGCCAAGATTTCCCATAAAGCTACAGTACTCAAAATATTAAGGTCCTGATTAAAAATAGACATTAAATCATTGAAACAGAACAGATTCTCGAAAAAGACATAAGTATATACAAGCAGCTGATTTTCAACAAAGTTGTCAAGGCAGTTAAATGAGAAAAAGAAAAGTCTTTTAAACAAATTTTTCTCAAACAACTGGTATCTGTGTGGAAAAGAATGGATTTTCACTCCCTAACTCAAAGCACATATAAAATTATTTCAAAATGAATCACAGATCTAACTGTAAGAATTAAAACTTCTAAAAGAAAGCATACAATCTCTGTAATCTTGGAGTAATCAGAGATACTGCCATAAAAGAAAAATAATGATTTATTAGACATTTCAAAATTAAAGACACCATTAAGAAGAAAAAGTCAAAGTATGGGAGAAAGTATTCACTACATATATCTCAAAGGACTTCTATGCTAAATTTAAAAAAAACTAATACAATTATACAGGACAAGTAACTCAATTTCTTAAAGTAGGCAAAGGATTTAAACAGCTGCTTCATAAAAAAAGATACACAAATGAGGTTTTTAGTATGTAATTTTTAAAATTACTAATTGGGGTAAAATGTATATATAACAAACTGCTCTCAATTGAATGTGGACAATTTGATAAGCCTTTTCAGATTAATACACATGTGAAGATACTGTGATGGTCAATATTGGAAACATTCATAACACCCCCAACAGTTGACTTGCGCCTTTTTATAAACCTTTTCTGCTTCTAGCCGCAGATAACCGCTGATGTGTTTTGTCATTTTATAATAGTTTGCATTTCCTAGGATGTTATGTGAACAGAATGATAATACTCTGTATTTGGGGTCTGACTTCTTTCAGCAAATGATTTTGAGACCCATTTATGTTGTTTCATGTATCAGTAGTTCATCCTTTTTATTTCTGAGAAATGTTTCCACTATATGGATATGCATATTCATAACGTTTTTGATCCTTTTAATTGTGATGGACATTTGGGTTGTTTCCAAGCCACTGGGCATTGTCAATAAAGGTGTTGTCAGTATTGTTGTACAAGTCTTTGTGTGGACACATGTATTTTTCCACTCTTTCAGATAAATACCTACCTGGGAGTGGAGTGGCAGGATCGTATGTATTTAGGGAGCTTTTTAAGACACTGTCAAGCAGGTTTCTAGAGAGTTCATGACATCTTATATTCACATAAGTAGTGTGTTGGAATTTTACTTCTTCAACATCCTCATCAAGACTTGGTATTGTCAGTTCTTCTACTTTTAGCCATTCTAATGGATGTGTAGTGATATCTCATTGAAGTGTTAATTTGAATTTTCTGATTGTTAATAGTGTTGAGCATTTTTTCATGACTTATTCTCCATTTGTGAATAATGAAATAAAAAAGAGGAACCAAAATACGTAAGCCAAGAGCTTACATTTAAAAATAGGTCCATCTAATTGTCATAAAGATTTGACCGCTCAAAAATTAGCAACTGCAGTTTTTAAAATTAAACTATTTCTCCAAATGCACTTACAGGCCAGGCATAGTGGCACATGCCTGTAATTTCAGCTCTTTGGGAGGCTGATGAACTTGTTGAACCCAGGAGTTTGAGACCAGCCTAGGCAACATAGTGAGACTTCGTCTCTACAAAAAAAAAAAAAAGTCAAAAAATTAGGCGGGCTTGGTGGCGCATGCCTGTAGTTCCAGCTACTCGGGAGGCTGATGCCGAAGGATTGTCTGAGTCCAGAAGGTCAAGGCTATGGTGAGCCATGATCATATCACTGCACTCCAGCCTGGATGGCAGAGTGAGACCCTGACCAGTAAATTAATTAAGTGCACTTATACTTAACTAGTCCTACTGGGATGTTCAACATACTCTTAGGTAGCCGTACAGCAGATATCAGATATTTTAAATTTCTACATTGTCCTGGGAGGTAGGAGATGTACAATAATTACTCATGAGTTTATTTTAAATTGATAAATGCCTTACTGTGATTTAAGATCATGCTATAATCTGAGAAAAAAATAAATACTTCTCACACAGCAATATATACTTTTGAATTTATTATTTGATGCAGCTCAAATCTTCCATTATCTAGGCAAGTCAAAATACACATTAACTCCTCACGAGCTTCTTTCATTCACTTCACTTCACCTTTTTTTTTTCTGGAGTCCAGACCAGAGTGCAGTGGCACGGTCACAGTCACAGCAGCCTTGACCAGCTAGGCTCAGGTAATCCTTCTGTCTCAGCCTTCCAAGTAGCTGAAACCACAGGTGCATACCACCACATCCAGTTAATTTTTTGACTTATTGTAGAGACGAGGTCTTATCAAGTTGTCCAGGCTGGTCTTGAACCCCTGGGCTCAGGCAATCCTCTTGCCTCCGCCTCCCAAATTGCTGGGATTACAGGTGTGAGCCACCGTGCCCGGCCCACTTCACTTTTCATTAAGAAAGTACCTACAACCGAAACTCTGTGAGCTAATACAATAATAAAGTACAAAAATTAAAACAACACCAAACATTCAATTCATCACAAAATAAAGTGTGCAGTACTTGGGTGCCTAAGTGCACCTGTGGTGTGTAGCCTGAGACACCTGAACCATCTCAGGTCAGTCTAGACAGAAGAATTTCAAGTGATGCGAAGGTAGTACCATGGCAATAAAAAAATCCTAAAGCCAAAAACACTCTGGGAATGCTAACAAAATCTTCAGAAGGAACTTGCCCTAAGAAGTACGGGCAAAAATAGCTGAAAGTATTTCTGCACAGAAATATGTCCTACAGAAGAAGCCTTAGAGAGTTTGGAATAAAAAAGGAAATAGTTCATAATGATTCAGTAAACTGCCAAAAATGGACAATTAATTCAATACAGCAAAAATCTTTATCATTCAAAATTCAACTTATTGGCATAGTCATGAAAACAGAATATTTTTCATAGAGTTTTTTAATACAGAAACTCAACAAAAGAAAGTTCCTATCAAATACTTTTTTTGAATGTACACACAATTTAGGTATTCTGAATTCACAGACATTCACAGCCTAACCTACCACAGTCACTGCTGGCAGTTATTACCAACCTCAGAGTAAGCTTCCTTATCTATACAATAATCTCAAAACTGAGCCCCTTCTGGCTCAATCATTATATGATTCCTCATTAAACTCTCTCTCTCACATACACACACACACATACACACACACACACATACACACACTCAAATCAGTGAGAAAGTATACTTTATGACAATGTGAAAAACATTCACTTTTAGAGCACAGCACGTCCTCAGCAAGGTCACTCAAATAGTACATAATATGCAAGATGCCTAATTAGACCAGAAACAAAAATCAGCCATATCATGCAGATATGTACATGTTTCCTTGAAAGCAAGCTGTTTAGCAGAAACTGTGTAGTAAAAACATCCCTAACTCAGGAAGGAGAATGTTTTCTGCCCTCTCTAAGGAGCTTTGGGGATTGCCAGCATTGAAGTTATCTGGCCTTTTTAAGCCTTGGAATCTTATCTATTTGGGGACTGGAACAAATGATCTTGAAAGTTCCTTCCAACTATAGTGACCTCTCAAGAAAGAAAAAGATGCTGAAATTAGATGTAATAATTAGAAGAGTTGCTCAGCCTCATGCTCAACAGCGTATGGAAGCAGACATAGCTATGTAGATTCATTATCAAAATATCAGATATTGTTTCCATAAAGATTCATGATTACCTCTTCAGAGTTGATTATTTTACATTAGTAACCACACAGAAAAGAGTTATAATGTAGCTTTAAAATACATTAATTTTCCCACACACCCCTTTTGGAAATAGCTTAAGGCTAAAAAGTGTCCAAAAAATAAAATAAAATAAGTAAGCTAGCTGCAGTAATCATAATGTTTGTATCAGTGTGAGTGCTGTTACTCTGAGCTGTTGTGTGTATATTACAAAATTAAAGCAAAGGAGTAACTATGGTGGTATGTCACACAACTGACTCTATAATATTAGGCTTGCTTGTTTCATTTTACTTTTTAGAAACTGTCATTTTTAACACTTAATTTTTTATATAATCATGCAAATATTAACATGGTTCCAGAGTACACTCTATAAAAAACAGTTTGTTCAAAAAATTCTAGTTTCTTCTCTGTCCCTTCACGCACATTGAAATACACAGTCTCAGACACAGTGAAGGGGGTTAAAAGCGTGGCTTCTGGATTCCAGTCTGGAAGGGATGGCCCTCAATTGTGACTCACTCCCTTCTAAATTGATTTCCTTGTGCCTAAAATGGTGATAATAACAGAACCCACTTGGGAGGATGCTGGGAGGATTAAATGAGATCATCTATGCACAGGACTGGCTTTGTGAGATCCCACTAACTATCAGCTGCTGTGACTGGTATCTCATTTGAGGCTCCTCACAATCCTGCAGCACAAACACAGACAAGGAAATGAAGCTGAGGGCACTATGCCGCTGGCCAGAGGCCACAGCACTCGGTGGCCAAGACCACAGCTCACCTTTCACGTCCAGCCCCATACCACAGAGTACACTCCTGAGCAGGCGGACTACCTCATGCTCCAAGCCCATCATACATTCCCCACAGCCAGTCCAGGGAGCACCAGCCATCCTCCCACCCCGGGTGACTTCAAAGGACTTACTGTGTTCAGCGCATTGAGAGTGGTGTCATCCCGCGAGGCTGCGACACAGCCATCCTCTGTGGAGCCTCCATCACACATTCCCGCAAATGCCGCCATGCTCCTTCAGAATAAAGGAAGTATGTTTTCTTCATCAGTACATCAAAATATCAGTACAGATACCTTATCCCTCAATTTTCAGAGTACATTTTCAGCCCAGACCAAATTCCATTTCTACATGCGTGATAAGACAGAGTTCTCAGTGTTGGCCTCTGCTCTTGTAAACACACAAAAAGTACTCTACCGGTAACCCTTCACTCACTCAGAAAGAAAAACATTACTTTTAGTTGGGCCCATTTGTGTTGTTTCTTCCCATGCTTTATTAGTACTAAGATTTTAGATGTGAACGCATTAATAATCTAAATCTATCTGCCACTGTGCTCTGCTAGATAACGATCTTCTGAAAGAAGTCTCCAGAAAACATGTGAAATTAAGTCCTCTGAAACTTTATGCAATCCCTCTCACTCTATATATCAACAACCTTTAGGTGAATTAAAAGTGAAAAATTAGCCAGGCACAGTGGCTCACACCTGTAATCCCAGCACTTTGGGAGGCCGAAGTGGAAGGATCGCTTGAGCCCAGGAGTTCAAACCAGCCTGGGTAACACAGCAAGACCTCATCTCTACAAAAAAAAAGAAAACATCAAAAAACAGTCAGGTGTAGTAGTGAGAGCCTATAGTCCCCACTACTCAGGAGGCTGAGACAGAAGAATTGCCTGAGCCCAGGAGGTTGAGGCTGTGGTGAGCCATGATCGTGCCACTATACTCCAGCCTGGGAAACAGAGTTAAGACTCTGACCCCCAACCCTCCCCAAAAAAAGTTAAAAATCATATTAAAAAACCTCTTAGTAGTCATTCATTCCACCACATATTCTCATCTCTACTGAAAACTGCCATGCACAGCACCACCACAGCCAAAGTTAAAATTCTGATGACTTGACCTGTGCTTTATATTTTTTTCCCCCAGAAAAGGGGTCTTACTCTGTCGCCCAGGCTGGTGTGCATGATCATAGCTCACTGCAGCCTTGAACTCCTAGGCTCAAGCAATCCTCCTGTCTCAGGCTCTTTGAGTAGCTGGGACTACACAGGTGTGCGCCAACATGCCCAGCTGAAAATCTTAAATGATGAAAAATTCCAGGTTTTTTTTTGTCATTCATTCTTTTATCATTTGCTTTATATTTTCTTATTATAGAAGCAAGGCTTGTTCATGGGGGGAATGACAAGGAGACCTCATTATTTAAACTCTTCCTGTGGGAAGCTTCCATATCTCTTTGTATGCATGTAAGTACACGTGTGTGCACACATGCATGTGCACGCACACACTTCGTGCCTGTCCCCATCTCCAAAGCAATTCTCTGTGGCCACTGCACCTGGCTAGTGGTGCAGTGCATTTGCTGTACACTGCTGATGCTGTGGTGAGTTCCAGAAATCACTGCACACAGAGGAAGGTTGTCTGCCTGTTCTATGACATGTGGGGATGAACTTAAACCTCTCCTGTGCATTCTAGGCATTTGTATGTCAGCAAGTTCTATGGGGCCATTGCAGGTCAATGTTCTATTGTGGGTAAACCACACAAATGTCAAGTTCAGGTCAAGCACTAAAGAATAGCCAAAAAAATCTGTAATGGTAATTTAAAATGGGTTGAACAACTCAATTACTCAACTGGATTGAGAGTGTTAACAGTTGCATGTATGGCCGGGCACAGTGGCTCAAGCCTGTAATCCCAGCACTTTGGGAGGCCAAGGTGAGAGGATTGCTTGAGCCCCCGGGTTCGAGAACAGCCTGGGCAACTTGGCGAGACCTTGTCTCAACAATAACTAAAAAAGAAAAAAAAATTAGCTGGGCATGGTAGCGCATGCCTGTAGTTCCAGTTACTTGGAAGGCTGAGGCAGAAGGATCGCCTGAGCCCAGCAGGTCAACGCAAGGGTGGCCGTGAGCGTGCCACTGCACTCCAGCCTGGGTGACGGAGTGAGACTCCAACTCAAAATAATAATAGCAGCATGTATCGCTTAAGCTATTTTCCTCCTGAAGAGCTCCAAAATCTGATTTCAGAACAAACATCAAGAAGAAAAAAATGACTTTACTATGATCAATTATTTTTCTCTAGTGAGAAGGGCAAGGGCCCTGATTACACAGGTGTAACAAAACTGAAATTTAGAGAATGCCCAATACAAAAATAAACTCTCAGGGGAAAGGAAAAGTTGACTGCTTACTAATCGATTCAGATGCCTAATTCAGAAAGCAGGAGGGGGCAGGTTCCTATTACCTTGCTGCCCTCAAGTACATAAGGAGGTCACAGTCATTAACTCCAGGCATCCAGACCAGTTCCTCATGCTGGGTCACTGTATCACCATCTGGAGAAGGAAATGGCTGCAAATCTGGAAGTTTGGCCTGTAAAACAGGGATGAAGAAATCACAATCAAGGCATATTATGCAAAGCCGTCACAGTAGGCAGCCCTTAGGAACAGATGCAATGATTTACTGAGTTTCTTTCTTTGGCTAGCAGAAAAACAACAGCAAAACTGTGAGTCATTTAATCTGACCTATACCAAATGTCAGGATCATTTCACCATAGAAGATTTCACAATCGACTGCTAAATCTCTATTTAAGGAGCAGCAAACAGTGTCAAAGTAAACTAGTGCCAGCGTGATCTAACAAGTTAAATAGAAATGGACACGTGTGAATAAAATAAACAAAAACAAAAAATGTCTTGGGAGGTAACAGCTACTTGATAAAGAAGAGAAACACACAACTCTTTCCAAGATAATGAATTTACAAAGAAGACATGCGTAAATAATGAAACCTCACCTAAGGATATTTGCTAAAACATTAAGTGAACTATGCTACTTGATTCATATTACTCTCAAGAGAGTCAACAACAATAAGTCAAGATCAGCATCAAAAAAAAGACTAGGCAGTAAAGTTAACTTTCAAAACATAGTTGAACTGATCCATTGTGACAGGAAGCAAAGCAGGGATGGCTTCAGGAAGGAGGGAACTGCTTGTGAAGGGCAGGAGGAAACTTTCGGCGATGACAGAAATGCTCTGTGCCTCGTTGAGAATCGTACACATAAGATATGAGTCATTCACTGTACATAAAGTATACCTCAATAAAAAGAACTTTTAAAATATATTTGGACCATGCTTACTAACCAAGTTTCCTGAGAATCATGAGATTCAAATACCTCTGGCATTTTCTCATCCTCACTCTACTGGGGAGAGCAAGAATAAGCAGGCGCCTTGCCTACCATAACCCTCAGAGACCCAGGAAAAGTCAAACACTGTGAGACACACACGCACACATTCTTGTCAGATGCTGAACATGGACACATTAGTATGATATTTTAAACTAAAAGCTGGAGTTTAAAAGCTCCAGAGTACACAGGGCAAAAAAAAAAAAAAACCAAGAGTGAATAAAGCAGGCAGGGTATAAGGCAGTGCTGTCCAACAGAGATAGAATAAGAGCCACGTATTTAATTTTAAATACTCTCGTAGCCACATTAAACAAAATGCCGTAACGCAATTGGGACCGGCCATCCTTCAAGTGCTGGGCAGCCACATGTGGCAGGGGCTCCTGAAATGAACAACCAGGTGCCATGTGCTAAGGAGTGAAATGTTCCCTGGTGAAATGGAGACAGAGCTTCCCCATCCCAGGAATGCTGCCACCGAGAAACAGGAACCAGAGTTTGTATATTCTCCAGCTTTTCCCCAACTCCAGGAGCCTTCACTTTTACAAGAAAGCTCATAGTTTTAAATGTTGGCTATTTCCATTTGGGGGGGGAGGGGTTGAGTCAGAATCTCACTGTCACCATGTTGGAGTGCGATGGCATGCTCACGGCCACTGCAGCCTCGACCTACTGGGCTCAGGAGAGTCTTCAGCCTCAGCCTTCCAAGTAGCTGGAACTACTGGTGTGTGCCACCACACCTGGTTAATTTTTTGATTTATTGTAGAGACACGGTCTCACCAAGTTGCCCAGTCTAGTCTTGAACCTCAGGCAATCCTCTTGCCCTGTCCTCCCAAAGTGCTAGGATTATGGGCATGAGTCACCGTGCCCAGCAGTTAGTCCAGTTTTTAAAATGACTACATGGCAAAGAACAACACCAGGAGGCCAGACAACACCATGGCTCTCAGGCCAGCTGTCGGCACCCTCTGTTTTCCAGGTTGTCTTCGGCGCCTCTAGGTGTGCATCAGACTCTGACTTTCTCCAAACAAGGATGCTCTTTTCTGACTTTGTATTGACTTCTATAATTCTGAACTGGTGCCACGATCAGTACTGCTTAATATAGTAAAAATTGTGGGCTGAAATTAAAACACAATAGGTACTGGGATCAAAGGTCTCTGACTTCAGTACTGAGCTCTGCTTTCCCAGCACCACGTACAGTGCTTGGTATAGTAGCTCTCCAATGACTGTTTGTTGAATTAATTAAAAAATACTACTACTGGGGACAGGACCAACCTCCCCAGAGAAAAACAGACTAGAAATATAATTAGACAGTTTACAGAAAAAATGCAAATATCTCAATCATAGGAACTGTTATTAATTTGCATAACAGAAATGCAAATTAATGACAGATACAATTTCCCACCTATCATATTGACATAAATCCCAAAATTTGACAAATACAAAGCAATGAGGGGAAAAAAAGCACTCATATAAGTTGCCTGTGTGAAGACAAACTGGTACAATCTCTATGTTGGGGAATGTGATAATGTCCTCAGAATTTATACTAGCCCTCCAAGCCAGCAGCCATTACAGCCCAAAGGCACACTGGCAAAACCATAAAATCTATACGGACAGGCTCTTCACCACAGCATTACTTGTAACAGCAAATGACTAGAAGCAAACCTTATGCCCACCAACAGGGATTTGAAGAACAAACTGCTATATTCCCACATGGAGGGCTGGTGAAATGACCTTCTCAGAGTGGAATGAGAAGGCATTCTACTTACTGCTAGGAAGGAACACAGAAGATATCGTCAAAAGAAGAAAGAACGGTGGCAAAAGCATGCATATTATGCTACCATTGATCTAATAAGGGGAAAGGGAATAAAAGCAAGAAGTTTAAACCACAGCAATCTAATAAAAACTCTGGGACAAATAAGAAAAATGCACCTCCATTCTAAGAACGGTTTCAAGTAACTCCAAAACATACTAATTTGCCTATGCAGCCCCAGTGGGATACAGTCTAAGGGGGAAAACAAAATGTAATAGAAAACATTTTTTAATAATCATATTGTTTGTAGCAGTGTATTGTTATTCTGAACTAGTATATATGTATTGTGGGATTGAGGCAAATGAATAGTTATGTTGGTATCAACAAAAATAGGATTTGAGGCCGGGTGTGATAGTTTGATGCCTGTAATCCCTGCACTTTGGGAGGCCAAGGCGGAAGGATTGCTTGAGGCCAGGAGTTTGAGATCAGCCTAGGTAACAAAGTGAGACCCTCATCTCTGCAATTAAAAAAAAAAAAAAATCTTTTTAATTAGCTAGGCATAGTGACATGCACCTATAGTCCCAGCTACTTGGGAGGCTGAGGTGGGAGGATTACTTAAGCCCAGGAGTTTGAGGATACAGTGCGCAATGATTGTGCCACTGCACTCCAGCCTGGGTGACAGAACAAGACCACTTCACCAAAAACAAATAAATAAAAAATTTTTTAAAACTGAAATTTGAGGCGCAGGAGAAAGATAAAGATACAGATGAAAAAACAATAAGACTAATATAAAAATCTGATTTTGAATTAGAAATGTCAGTATGAATTTACAATATATTTTATCTTTAGAAAGAAAAGAGCCAATTTCCTAGTCCTGTCTACTAAAAACGCCTAGAAACAGTAGCCAACCCACAGAGAATGAATACCCGGGCACCCAGTCTAAGGAAATGCTACTTCTCACTAGAACGAGGAAGGGCTCGAATGAGGAAAGTGTAACTTCAGATCTAAGGACAGAAATGTTCATGGTGAGACATTAAAATCATGTCATATCTGGATAAAAAGGACCTACTAAAGGCCACTAGGATTAAGTCAAAATGACAAAGCTAGCAGGAAGATGCTCCCACTGGCTCAAAATGGATCATTTAACAATCATTAAGAACTGATTAAAATTCACCAGGCATGGTGGCTCACGCCCATAATCCCAGCACTTTTGGTAGGCCAAGACGAGAGGATTGCCTGAGAACAGAGGTTCGAGACCAGCCTGGGCAACTTGGTGAGACCTCATCTCTACCATAAGTAAAAAAATAAGCTGGGTATGGTGGCACATGCCTACAGTTCCAGCTAGTTGGAAGGCTGAGACAGAAGGATAGCCATAAGCATGCCACTACACTCCAGCCTGAGTGACAGAGTGAGACTCTAACTCAAAAAAGAAAAAAATTGATTAACAAATAATCTTAAATCCATTGGGGACCACTGGAAGGTATTTGAAACCAAGTCAACATTTTTTTTTGAAAACTGGCAAATAGAGGGAAGGAAGCAGCAAGCATCTATCCTGCCTTTCCTATGTGTTTTAGGGGGAAGCTATATTTACTTATTCGATGAATGAAGGGATGATGGAATTAGAATATCACCACCAGCCAGGCTCGGTGGCTCAGCCTGTAATCCCACGCCTTGGGAGGCTGAGGTGAGTGGACTGCCTGAGCCCACGGGTTCGAGACCCGCCTGGGCAACTTGGCAAGACCTCATCTCTACAATAAATCAAAAAATTAGCCGGGTGTGGTAGTGCGCGCCTGTAGTTCCAGCTACTTAGAAGGCTGAGGCAGAAGGATTGCCGGAGCCCAAC
>CAUYQG010179858.1:0-29566 GCA_963574415.1 Tarsius wallacei | reverse complement strand
CCGGCCACCGCAGCCTCGACCCGCTGGGCTCCGGCGATCCTTCCGCCTCAGCCTTCCAAGTAGCTGGAATTACAGGCACGCGCTACCATGCCCGGCTGATTTTTTGATTTATTGTAGAGATGAGGTCTCGCTTGCCCAGGCGGGTCTCGAACCCGCTGGCTCAGGCAATCCACTCACCTCAGCCTCCCAAAGGAGCGGGATTACAGGTTGAGCCACCGAACCCGGCTCAGAGTCTGAATCTTACTAGTCTGTTTTATTTTTTTAAGATTCATGAGATGCTCAGGTGGCCCATTTTCAAATAGTGAACATTGTGCCATATAGGTAGTTTCTGAACTTGAACCCTTCTTCTCACCTCCCTTCCTAATTGGTGTCCCCAAGTGTCTATTTAACTTCCATCTTTATGACATTTAGTTTCCACGTATGAGTGAGCATGTAGGGTGTTTGGTTTTCCGCTGCAGAGTCGTTCACTTAGGACAATGATCTTCATCTCTATCCATGTTGTTGCAAAAGACATGATTTTTTTATGGCCACGTAGTAGTCACTGGTGTATATATACCATATTTTCTTTATATAGTCAATTGTTGGCGGGCACTTAGATTGGTTCCATAATTTTGCTGCTGTGAATAGTGCTGCAATGAACATAAGTACAGGTGTCTTTTTATTATATTGATTTCTTTTCCTTTGAGTAGATCCTGAGTAATGGGATTGCTGGATCAAATGGTAATTCAATTTTTAATTCTCTGAGAAATCTCCATATTGTTTTCCATAGAGAACTAGTTTACGATGCCACCAACAGTGGATGAGGGTTCCCTTTTCTACACAATCACACTGACATCTGTTGTTCTTTGACTTTCTAATAATAGCCATTCTGACTGGTGTGAAGTGATATCTCAGTGTGATTTTAGTTTGCATTGCTCTGATGATTAGTGATGTAGAGCGTTTTTTCATATGTTTGTTAGCCACTTGTCTGTCTTCTTTTGAGAAGTGTCTATTCATGTCCTTGCCCACTTTTCAATGTGGTTATTTGTTTCTTTGTGTGTATTGAATTGTTTGTGTTCCTTTATTTGTTTCTTTGTGTGTATTGAATTGTTTGTGTTACTTGTAGATTCTAGATATTAGTCCTTTGTCTGTGGTAAAATTTGCAAATATTTTCTTCCACTCAATAGTTTTTCTGTTCACTCTGTCAATTATTTATTTTGCTGTGTATAAGCTTTTTAGTTTAACTAAGTCCTAGTTGTCTATTTTAGTTTTTGTTGCAGTTGCTTTTGGGGTCTTTGTCATAAGTTCATTGCCTAAGTCAATCTCCAGAAAAGTATTTTCTAAGATTTCTTCCATGGTTTTCAGAATTTCAGGTCTTATACTTAAGCCTTTGATCCATCTTGAGTTAATTTTTATATATGGTGAGAGAATAGGGGTTCAGGTTCATTCTTTTGCATATGTCTAGCCAATTTTCCCAGCACCATTTATTGACTAGAATGTCTTTTTCCCTTTTTTTTTTTTTTGTCAACTTTGTCAAAGATCAGTTGGTTGTTAAAATGGGGATTTATGACCATGCTTCTTTAACATTGGTTCCTTCCTGATCTCTCTCTCTCTCTCTCTCTCTCTCTCTCTCTCTCTCTCTCTGGGAAGTGAATAAACTCTTTTGCTTTGCCTTTGAAAAAAAATGTGACTTTATTTCTGGATGTACTATTCTGTTCCTCTGGTCAATCTGTCTATTCTTGTACCAGTACCATGCTGTTTTAGTTACTACAGCCTTATAGTATAGTTTGAAGTCAGGTAGTGTGATGCTTCTGTAATTGTTCTTTTTGCTTGAAATTTATTTGGCTATTTGGACTCTTTTTTGATTCCATATAAACTCTAAGATTGCTTTTTCTGGTTTTGTGAAAAATGTAGTTGGTATTTTGATTGGGATTGCTTTGAATCTGTAGATTGCTTGGGCAGTGTGGCCATTTTAACAATATTGATTATTCCAATCCATGACCATAGGATGTTTTTTCATTTGTTTGTGTTGTATACCATTTCTTTCATCAGTATTTTGTGTTTTTATTAGTTTTTTGTTTGCTTTTGTTGGAGTCTCACTTTGTTGCCCAGACTGGAGTGCAGTGGGACAATCACAACTACTGCAATCTTGACCTGGTAGGCTCAGGCATCCTTCCACCTCAGCCTTCTGGGTAGCTGGAAATGCAAATGTGTACCACTACACACAACTAAAATTTTTAATTTATTATAGAGATGATGTCTCGCCATGTTGCCCAGGCTGGTCTCAAGCTCCTAGGTTCAGGCAATCCTGGCTTCAGCCTCCCAAAATGTTGGGATTACTGGCGTGAGCCACCACGCCTGACCATATCTGTGTTTTGTAATTTTCCTTGTAGAGATCTTTCACTTATTGAGTTAGGTCATATATATTTGTGGCTAGTGTGAATAGGATTGAGTTTTCGATTTAGTTCGTGGCTTTAGCATTGTTGGTGTATAAGAATGCTACCGATTTTTGTACACTGATTTGGTATCCTGAGACTTTACTGAAGTCATTTACCAGGTCTGGAATCTTCTTGAAGGAGTCTTTAGGACTTTCTAGGTATACAATAATGATATCCCTGAACTGAAATAGTTTGACTTTTTTCTTGCTGATTTGGATACCTTTTATTTCGTTCTTTTGCCAGGTTGTTCTTGCTAGGACTTTCAGTATGATGTTGAATAAGAGTGGTGAGAGTGAACATTCCGGTCTTGTTCTCATGCTGAGGGGGAATGTTTTCAACTTTTCTCAATTAAGGATGACCATTGGATAAATAATGAAATTAAGGCAGAAATTTTTTTTTAATTGTTGAAACAAATGAAAACAGTGTCACAACATACCAAAAACCCTTCAGACAAAGCAAAAGCAATTCTGAGAGAAAATTTTATAGCATTAAATGCCTACATCAAAAAGATAGAGAGATCAGAAATTAACAACTTAACCTTGTAACTCAAAGAAATTTAAAAAGCAAGAACAAACTAAAGATAGAGGAAGAAAAGAAATGACAAATATCAGAATAAAACTTAACGACATTGAGACCAAAAAATGATACAAAGGATCAATGAATCAAAAAGTTGGTTTTTTGAAAGGATAAACAAAACCAATAGACTACTAGCTGGACTAACTAAAAAGTAAATAAATAAAAAGAAAACTCAAGTAAATATTTAGTCTATTCTTAATTGTAAACATAAAACCTTAGCCAAAGTTCTCACCTGCGGGCTACCTTGCGCAATTTGTTGCAATTCAGCTCCTAGCAAATAGGAAGTAGCAACCATGAACCCGTCTCAGCATTTCATGCTTCCCGCCATCCAAAGTTCAATCCCTGGATCAGAATTGAACACATGCTGGGACCACATTTGCTGGGTTCCTCCCAGAACTTTCTTGCTCTCTGATGTTTTAATATTATGCTTTCCATTTTATTGGAGGTTTTAACAAGAAAGAGCTGCATGAGGCTCACTTCTGCATTTGTTGTGAAATTGGTAAGGACATTGTCCATTAAAATACTCAGTGTTCATTACCTGAGACACATGTGAAAACCTGCTGTGAGTTTAGTGCTAGGGAAAAAAAATGTGCCTTCCACGAGAAAGTAGTACATTTTCTTCTTTTCTATTATAACTCATTATTATGTAACTCATTGCATTTCTTCTTTTTATGTTTTGCACACCAAGAAACATATAGCCAGCATTAATGTACAATCATACCCACTGGACGGGCCTTTGCAATTGGCATGCTTAATTCATCTTCTTTTTTTTCTTAACCTTCTTTCTTCTAATTTAGTCTTTACTGTTACTGTGTAGATATTTTTATGTAAGCCAGCCAAAATTCCTACTGGAAAGAGGATGAGCATACCCAAGTAAAATTTACAAATATATTGCTTTACATGATATCGAGTTTTTAATAGGTTTTTGGTTTTGTTTTATAAAAATTGAATTCTATATAAGATAAACACGTTGTTAAATGTATGATTAAGTATGATTTAATATTACACCTTTGGCAGAATTTCCTAGACATAAAGTTATATACCAGGAGAAAAAAAAAAGTATAGAGGCGGAATCCCCATAGCTGTAGTGAAAATAAATTCATTCATTCATCATAAAGTCCCGCATTCATTCAACAAATTATTAATAGTGCTAGCTTTGTGCAAAGCAACGTGCTGATCACTGCAAAGAATCCAAACCTGGATAAAAAAATGGATTGTCCTCAAAGATTTCACAGTTTAGCAATCAAGAGTCAAGATGTTTACCTGTCACACTTAAAGGCAGGAGTGAATTGTTTCTTGTCTGGTGGCATCTTATGCCACTATGCCAGAATTTTTTAATTGAAGTTGGAAAAAAAAGTCTTGTAAAGATAAATTAAAATTTTGTCATGAAAAAATTTGGTATGAAGAGAAGGAAAAGTTTACACAAAAAAGACTAATAGTTAAGCCTCCCCTGAGCTTAGTTATTTGCTGAAAAGGATTATGAAAAGTACAAAAACTAAGCATGACTCTATTATAATCTGCAAGTAGCTATGAACGTAGGATTTCTTTTATTTTAATGTGAGCAATATTTCTTCAAAATAACACTTTCTTCTTGGCAGAAGGCATTACTGACTGTTATATGTGGGTTGAAAATACAAACATTTCATCCGTGTCCTAAGCCCCCACACAGGAAGTAGGGTCATGGGAATATTTTCACAGCTTGCCTTTGGCTTTTCAAGAATTGAGGGTTGAAGGTTGCTACAATCATTTGCTTTTCATATACTGCTTGTCTTTTTTCATGAGGTGAATAATGTAGGAGTCTGGAAACCAATGCTGGGGTGGGGACTTTTGCCTAGAGATCTGTTTAGATTAGTTACCAAGCTTCCCAGCTTGTGGGTATTGAAGGTCACTTGGTTGATAGCTAAAATTTCAATTGGAACCTTGTCATATAATCAGGATTTAAAGCCTAGCTGAGACTTTGTCTCTCCTGTGAAAGGGGAGGTTGTTTTATGATTAGCTTCAGAATGTTAAATTAGGTGTTGGCAATTATGAACCATTTTTGTAGCTTAAATTGCACTGTAGAAACACCTGTCCAGAATAGCAAAGAAAGGCAGGCTTAAAAAAAAGTCTGAGTTCTCTTATGTGCTGATTCTATTATGCATGAATTGTTCTGCATTTATTGTCAAACCCTAGAAGCAACACTTAACCACTCTTGAGAAAAAAATATTTTTTGTATCCTTTAACAGTGATTCTCAAGAACAGGCATCATATTAAAGGTATCCTTTGTAAGTGACACAGGGAAATGATTTGCATAAAGAGTCCACTTTAAAAATGATTGTAATGTTTTCTGATTTATTTTCGATATTTTTTTCCTTTTGGTTGTAGTCCTCGTATTCTCAGAAGAGGTCTATTGATGACCCATGAAACCATGTCCTAAAGTGGGCAAGGTTTAAAACATTCTTCTACTATAATTATAAATGAGATTCAGTACCTTTGAGTAAGAGAGAATTGAACAAAAAGATGATTGAGAAGACAGGAAAGAAACTGAATAAATTTCAACATCACTGAAGGTTCTCTAATCAAAATAATACATCAACTTTTCTCCCATCACAAATCACGCTGGTATAGGGGCTTAGTATAGGGAGTAAGAAGTGAGGACTATATATATATATATATACTTATACACACAGGCATACACACATGAATGATATTGAATTATAGCTTTCTACTGCTGCCTCAGAAGGAATCCCAAGGACTGAATTCACCCTTCTGCCTTAAACAACCAAACCACACCAAACCAAACAATTAAAACAGTGGCTTTCAAGACAGGAGACACCAGACAATGAAGGAAGTAATCCTAAAGACGTGAGTCCATACTTGCCCCAGTTCATTGCTTTCAGGGAGTGTCCAGGCTATCGTGCAGGCAAGGAAGACCCAGAAGGAGCTTGGTAGACTCCCTGAGATGCAGACACACAGCTGAGAGTCTGGGGAAATCAAGGCAAGCTGAGGTCATTAGACAGAGCTTTGGAGAGAAGAGAGAGGCACAGAGGAAAAAAAGCAGAAATCTGCTGAGAGCTCCTCTAAGCAGCATTCAACATAGTATTGATCAACACAGATATGTAAGGAAACTACTGAAGGCTAAGAAAGAAACATGTGAAATGGGTTAGAGGAAACAGTGCCTGGGGCTCACACAGAGCCTGGAATGGCGCCTGTTCCTATTATACAGACTTGAAAACCTCATAATTCACAAAACATTCGATATAAAACTCAGAAAGATCTTAATCGGTCCTAGCAAACATTATTCTGGTTCCACTAAAAATTCTTAAAAGCAAGACACGAAAACATCAAACTGTATCCAAGAACTTCACCATGCTCCAGAACAAAACTCAAGAATATGGGACTATAAATCACTTGAGTTCAAACCTCAACTTTGTACCTACTGTGTTATAGTCAAGTTACTTAACCTCTCTAATGGTTTCTTCACCTTTGAAATAAGTATAATGATGCCTACTTCAAGAGGTTGTTGTCAATATGAAATTAATCTCAATGTATCTAAGGAACTTGTATATGGTAGTCACTCATTAAACATTACTCAGGAATGTCTTCCCAAAAAGAATTACATATATATGAGGAGACCCAAGAAAACATGAAACTATTTTTTGGAGGATGGGCCCCATATAGTACAGGATTTCCCCGCTAGGTAGGTGTTCTATGCACCCGCCGTATCAGTGTACCAGCTAGCATTTTTGGGAGAGGCTGCATTCAACTTCAGTGAAGTTTTTTTTTGAGATTCTTTCACTGTGTTTGCCCATTTCATGATGGGTGATTTACGAGTGCACCTGCTCATACTGCATTGATTGTTCAGCAGTTTTGACCCCAAACAGTATGAACCCCATTCCTTATCCTCCATAGTCACCTGATCTTGCCCCAAGTAGCTTTTTGTTTGTTTGTTTCCTAAGAAGAAAAACTTTTTCAAAGGGAAATGTTTTGCCCATATGGAAGAGGTAAAACAAAAAAATAACAGAAGCACTAAAAGGCATTAAAATGATGAATTCAAAAACTGTCTTGGGCAGTGAAAAATGCAACTTGATAGGTCTATTGCATCAAACGATTAGTACTTTGAAGGTGACTGAAGTTGAAACATGTAAGAATAAATACACTTTTTAATAAATAAATTCCAGTTTTTTGGCGGTCCCCCCATACGTATATGTATAATACATTATATATATATATATATATTTCAAGCATAGAACAAGGTAGAATATCTGATATCTGACATCTAATCTAAGCTTACTAGCATATATTGTGAAAATATTCACAATATCTGATATCCAATAGAAGATTACTAACATGTAAGGAATGGGAATATACAACCAATAGTGAAGTTTGATTAACAGTTGAAACTGACCTGGAACAGATGTATTGCATCAGTTAGCTGACAAGGGTATTAAAGCATTTCTGATTGTATTCCATGTGTTCAATATGCTAGTGAAGACATACAAAATCCAAAAAAAAAAGACCCAAATTCATGCCTAGAGATGTTCTAGACCTCTCTACAATTCGAAAATTACGTCTCTACACTGGAAAACTATAATGTGTAAGATGAAAAAATACACTGAATAGGATTTACAGTAGATTATGCTGCAGAAGAAAAGACTAGTGAACTTGGAGTATTACAAAAGAAACTATTCCAAATAAAACTCACAGAAAAAAAGACTGAAATAAATGAACAGAGTATCAGTGAGTTTTGGAATAATTTACCAAATTGTATATTTTAAACATACACAATCTACTGTTTGTCTGTTATACTTCAATAAAGCTGCTTAAATTATGAAATATGACAGTACCCTGAAGAAATGCATACTCTAGTCATTACCTCATTTGTAAAAAAAAAAATACATAGCAGCATAGACTGTTATTACCTTACAAACACCAGCTTAAATTAGCAGCCTTAAATACATATGGATGCAGAGCAATTCTTACTAATAAAATTAAATACTTTTTCCATATAGAGAACACTTTTAGCATCTTATACTTTTTAATATCTTAAACTTTTTAGCATGTTATAACAAATCTAATGTTACTGAAATAACATTTGGAATAACCTCTTTTAACCTTTGTAAAGTACATTATCCCAATTCACATTTTCAACATACAATTAATTTTTTTAGAGATAAAACTTTTGACTAGATTTAATTGCCAAAATAACTACCTAGGAAATGGAAATAACCTTCAATTATGAACTATGATCAAAGAGAGCTTTTTCATTTTTTACATTGTTCCGTGAAATGACTTTCATTCCCCCCATCACCTTTTAAGTAACTTTGACATAACATTTATTTTTCATCACTAATAAAATATTTTCAGTTGAATACAATTTAATGAGCCAAAGCCTTTAGCCAATTCTAACACAAATAGATTTATATTTGGAGGAAAAATTGCAGTCAGGAGCTAAAAGAAGACTCTCTGGTCTCAATATCATCTATGTTTTGTTTGAATGCTTCAGCCAGACTGCATCAACACCATTGCAAGGATAGTTTACTAAGCTGATTTGTAAGTTGGCGACAAGGAAACACCTTCTGACATTAATCCACTGATAGTATATGGATCTTTCTAGCAGGATTGGGAAAAGAATATATCTTATTCTTATGCCGTTCTCAAAGACCTTGCCTAATTGTTCCGTGAATAAATTAGCTTCTGGAAGATGAAAATGAAGAAAGAGAATGGAGAACTTGAAAGCTGTAGAATATCAATCAAAAGTTCTCATCTCTGAGAAATGTTTTTGGACGAATAAACAGAACTTTATATTACCACAATTTCTTCCTTCTCAGACTCTATAAATTGTACAACGCACCATCAATTTAAAGACAACTGTCTTCATTAAATGGTCATATAGATGGTAATTTGCATCCCAGTGTCAGAGATATTTGAGTCTTTGAATCAAGAAAGGTTTATCATAAATAATCAGAAGCTTAAATTTTAATATATTTTAAACAAATATATAAACATGTATGAAAAGAGAAACATGAAAGAAAAAAACAGATTTAATTTAATTCATCTGTGTAGATAAAAACATTATTTCACCCTTGCACTTATTTACTTGCAGCTCTTGCTACACATTTAAAAATTGTATGGCCATGGCACAACAGGAGCAATGAGTTTGTGTAGCCAGGAGAAGGATGATTATTACTTGGTTGATTATATTTTCATTTAACTTTTAAGTAATTGTTTACTGAAATTTGATTCTAGCTGAATGCTGCCTAGTTCTCCCTCACTTTCAGCTTAGGGTCTATCTTAAATTACATGGTGAAATCTTTTGTGTACATAACTTGTTCAGAAGAGTAAAAGACAGAATGAGATTTAGAATATTTCAAAATTCGAAGTTTATACATCGGTACCTCTTTCATTAAATCTGTCTCAATCAGCAATCAGCTCGATAATTACTCACTGAAACTTAATATATACAAAATAGTTCATTATACTTTCATCAAAGGTAGAAACACAGCATAGCACTAAAATCTCTAAATTGATAATATTAATACATTGAACATGAATCCTGGAAATTGTTTCCTTTACTTAAATAAATGATGCTGTATAACCAACATTCGGAAAGTAAAAATGGAGAAATGGAATGGGGGAATGTGAGGCTCCCAGGGTCTCTTGGAAAAGATGAAATTTATGAGGGGTGGCTATCTGGCTAACATGCCTTAGACATGACTAATTCCGTAGTCAAATAAGGCAGGCTTGAGTGCAATAAAAATCTGAGGAAACACAGTGCCTCTCTTACCACTCATTTTCAGGGCCAGTTTGCCTGCTCCTGCCTCTGTCTTCCTTATTCATTAACGTTCTCTTCATTTCATTACTCTTCTGTTTTCTTGCTTGGTTCCCATCAGTGCTTCACTTCACACTAATTGCAGTTCCTATGAACTTCCTCCAAAGTACTTGGTGCATGTAATTTGGAAGCGAGCTCCTAAATTCCTAATGCTTGGATTGATTTTAAGTTTCTCATTAGTTTACTGTAAGAGTTAGAACATACCAGGATTTCAAAATTTGAAGAGATCGTTACCATCAGTCTTGAGGTCAAAAGACATACTTTATCCTTAAAACAACATTACTTTCTTTTTTCACCGTTTTGAGAAATTCTTCTAGGTTGACATATATAAAATTCTGTGTATTTGTGAATTTTCTGGAAGAAGTTTTGTAGCTTGCGTCACACTCAGATTTTTTGCCCTCCCAAAAGGATGAAAATCATGGTTCTGGGTATTTCATTCACCCAACTAGTATTTATGAAGACGGTATTACCTGCCAAATATGCTATATTTGAAGCAGAGGAGAATAGTGACTTCTTTCCTAAAAACTTTTACTGGAACGAACATCTAAATAGACACAATAGTACAGTGCAGCAAACTCTGTAATAAAAGTCACTGGATGTTCTTTGAGGACAGAAGAAAAAGATACTGAGTCAAGGGAAGTTTAGGAAAGAATTCATCTAAGGAAGGATATTGTTCATGGGTCTGGAAGTCCGAGGAGAAAAATCAGCTGTTGTTGCTCCATCCCTTGGATCATGAGTGTAGAAACCACATGCAGCTATTAGGGGTTTAGAGCCTGACAATTTTAGTCTTTCATCAGTACTTAAAAAGAGTGGAGACCAAACTTTAAGTGGCTTCAGAGATTCTACCGACTCGTCTCTCTCAAAGTGTCCCTTCCGCTTCTCAGTTATTTCTAAATTTCCCACAATATACTATTCTGCGTACATTTTGAAACTACTCTGTCTGGGCCTTCCTCTCTGGCCTGATCATTTTATCTCTAGGCTTTTGCTCTGCTACTAATGATTCTCAGAAGTCTCTGCTCTGTTGGGCAAAATAGGCTGTCAGTGACCACTGGTGATTTCTCTATTTGGGCCTAGGGGTACAGGTCATGGTATGTTTTCTCACTTGCTATTGGGGTTAGGCATGACCACTTGAAAAGAGAGTACTCCACTGCCTCCCAAAAGATGGCTGTTCGAAGAGTTGTCACTTCTCTGTTCTGTTATGTTCTGGCTACTTATTGCTGCTGGCAGTGAAAAGTGCAAGCTCTGTGACTATTCTAGCTCCTAGTCTGGGTCTCCACAACCAGTTGTTCTGGATACTATTGGTGTTCCTTCACGTCTCTGTTGCCAGTTTTGTATGCCCATTCTCAGCTCTGTGATCTGCTCCTAACTGCTCATACCTGCAGCTTCTCAGAGAACTGCTTTGGGGCTACAGGAGCAGAGCTGGATGTATCTGGAGTTTACAAATCCTCATTCCTAGCTCCTTTGCCAAGCCTGTAGCCAGGGACTAGCTGCTGCTGCAAGTAGACAAAATTCCAGACCTCTTGCTTCAAGGCAGGGCAATGTTTGAAATATAATTTATACTCCAGAGTTCCCCATGGGGAAAGGTCTGCTCTGTTGGGCATGGTGGAATACTATGGACCCCCGTTAATTTCTCTATTGGGGCCCTAAGAATTCTTATTTCTTCTCAAACTGCTTACAGGCAAATTCTGTCAGATCAGAATTTGTATTGTGGAAACCCATTCTAGAATATCAGATTATACCAGATCATAATACCATTATACAATACCAGATTATTGGATACCATCATTGGATGTCTCTCATCCTGAGGAAATAAGACATTTCTTCAACCTTCAGTTTAATAGCAAACCTTATTGCATGTCCCATATGGAAGAAGTTTCCAGTATTTTTGACAATGATCACGTTTTCTTTCTCAAGGGAAAAAAACCCAGCTGATTCTCTTAAAGTGTGGCCTTGCCTCAGGGCACCAACAAAGTTATCTCAAAGTATACTGATATTAGTATTTTCAAGATCTGGATTATACAATTTTATCCATGATCATGAAACTTTTTTCAGAGTTTGATCTGGGGTGGAAGAGAGAAGCTAATGTACACAAATATAGCATAAGAAAATATTATTGTAAGAATTCCAACATGACTGGAAAGCAGTATGTGCAGCTGTGGATAATAGGAGATGAGGGTCCAGATGCTGATGGGCTTTACACCTCACTACAGAGTTTGAACTTTATCCTGTAGACACCAGGAACACTTAAATGAGGTAATGATATTAGGACATTTTTTTAAGGATAAAGGCCATCATAGGACTAAAGGAAATGAAGTGGAAAGAAGCCCGGATGTACAGATTGGGAAGTTATTTGCGCATGGAAACATAGTTTAGAATATAAGATAGAGCTATGCAGAAACGTAATTATTAAGGTGTCTGTAAAGAAAACAAATGGATATTAAGGAGAATTTATTTACATGCTAAGGCAACACACCCTACCATACAATGAGTGAGCCAAAGAAAAGGAGAAAAGACAGCAAACAGAGCAGAATAAATTGGATTGAATTCCTGAAAGAAACAATATTGAGCATCAAATGCTATACAGAAATCACATAATATTCCAGAAAATAGGATTTGGTGATGAGACTGTCATTGGTGACTAAAGGCAGAAGAGTATAAGCAGGGTGATGAGAAAAGATACCAGATTGTAATAAGTTAAGAACTGTGTGAAATTGGAGAAAGCAGAGTCAGTAAGTGTGGTCTTTCTTTTTTACTCTCCCTTCTCACAAGCAGATTCACCGTAAATTGAAAAAGAAATTAGTAAGTAGCTTGAAGATAATATAGGGATAAAATAAAATATTTTTGAGAGTGAGAAATACCTGCGTATATTAATATACTCCAGAGAAGGAATTCAGAAAAAAACAAAGAAGAAACATGGAATATTTACAAAGAGAGGAGCTAAATGATGATCAAGATGATAGAATATGGAGGAGGTTATATTAGTCAGGATTCTTCAGAGAAACAGAACCAGAAGGATATATAGAAAAAGATTTATTGGGAAGGATCAGCTTACTCGATTAAGCAGCCTGAGAAGTCCCATGACCTGCTGACTGCAAGATGGATACCCAGGAAAGCCAGTGACATAGTTCCAGTGTGAGTCCAAAGGCCCGAGGATCGGGGAAGTTAAGAGTGTAAATTCCAACTCAAGGGCAGAAGAAAACTGATGTCTCAGCTCAAGCAGGCAGTCAGAAAGCAAAAAGGGGCAAATTCTTCCTTCCTCCACCTTTTGTTCTATTCAGGTCCTCAACAGGTTGTATGATGCTCCCATATATCAGGAAAGGCGATATTCTTTACCGAACCCACTTATTCAAATGCCAATCTCATATGGAAACTTCCTCACAGACACACCCAGAAATACTGGTTAATCTGAGCACCCATTGGCCTGGTCAAATTGGCACACAAAATTAAACATCACAGATATCTTAGAGAGATGGTCCAGGAATACCTTGCACTAAGACAGAAGAGAAGATGCATGAGGACGGCCAGAGGTCAGCTTGCCAGGGAGAAGAATGTTTGAAGAATCTGGGGTTAGAGAGGTGGGATTAGGAAAAAGAAACGAGCAGTATGAAGAGGGACATAAAAATCTGAACAACAACAGGAAACATAACAGGGAAGATTCAGACACAAGAGAAATAATAATCCAGTGGTATTGAGGCCCCAGTTGGTTTGAAATAAAAGTGTGGTGGTACTTACCATTCAGCAGCACCATTATGAAATGTTAATGTTAAGCACCTAGGACAAACAGTAAAGAAAAAGGGTGGTTATAAATAAAGGAATGGACAGATTCATCTTTGATTGTGTATAACTGTCATAGAGACTGGAGTGGATAATGCCTAAAAAAAAGGCAACATAGGAAAGAAATTGAGGGTGCTGACGAAAGCGCATTTTGGGGATTGAGCCATGAAGTCTTGGCCTGGTCGGGAAAAAAAAAAAAGCTATAAAAAATTGTCTTATCTGTGGAACCAGAGGGATATTTCAGGCAAAGAGAAGAGTATAAAGAAAGCTCCAGAGTCAGAACAAGACTTCACAACGTGTAATGACAGTAAGAAGAGGCCCGACAAAGGCAAAGAATATATGATGTGGAATGGAGGATAGCTGGTGGGCTTTGAAAGCTCAGAGGAGCTAATAAGCCAACTGCTTCCAAGTAGAAGGAGCAAATCCATGATGATCTTGGAAAGGCAGGAATGTAAAACTTAATGGAAGGTGAGACAGAACGATGAAGAGAAGCAAAAGCAAAGATGATACCCACATTTCTAGCTTCTTGACCTGAAACCTAAAAAAATAACAATACCCTTAATAGGATGGAATAAACAGGGACACGGATTTCAGTTATGGGGAGACAACGTTATTGTCAGATGTGAAGAGACATGCAAGTGAAAATTGCCTCTAGACTTCTGGAAATGCATATATTAAAATACAAATGGAAATGAGATTGGGGCCAGGCCTAGTGTGTTCTGTTTTTAGATTTTAACCACCTGTGGTCTCATATACTGAACTATTGTCACTACAGCAAACCCTGCCATACCATCTTGTTTTCCCCAGTACTTTCCAACTCAAAATGTATACTGTGGTCATTAAGAACAATTAAATATAACAGGTAGACATAAAAGACTTAACCTAGAACACTAAATCACAGATGAAATTCAGAATAGTTATCACTTTTGTTTAAAAAAAAAAAATTGACCTGTAATGTTAAGCTGCAGTATGATGCTTTTCGTAGCTGGATATTGATTTCCACACACTGGAGCAGGGGTGAGATGGGTGTAGAAAAAGGAAGAATAGTACTTTTCCATGCTTATAAGTCATCAAGCATTGGCTCAAATCATAGTACAGGTCTTTCTCGGGGAGTAAGGAGGATACTCTATATGGACAAGCCCATAATTGTTAGCAATTAGGATACTTAAAACTCTAGGCAATACAAAAACATATATAGAATATATATATATATATATATATATATATATATATATATGTATGTATGTATGTATTCTAAGGGCCAGATGGAGTTAATTCTGCTTCAGAAACCTACATTTTTTCTCTTCAAAGTAAGATCATGCTCATCATATTGCAAAATAATTTATTCATCATAAGTACATATGTATTAGTAATTTATGGCATACAAATATTGTCTCTAGAGCACTTTTCTTATCCATAGCACTGTGTAAATCATCCTTATTAGGCCAAGTCCATGAGATATATCTACTAATTCTGAGGCTTATACAAAAAACATGAAGCTTTTCTCCTCAGTCCAACTAACCATTATTTCCTTCTTTATAACTCATTTTTAAAATTTTCTTACATCAATAGCACCCCCTTGGCAAAGGAAAGTTTTATATTTCATGTTAGAAAAAATAACATTTTTTTCCAAATGATAATAATAAACTAGTTTAGTGTATTGTTCAGTCTTGCATTATTTCTCCCAGTCAAAGCATAGCTGAAATTTTTTATCCCAAATTACATGCAGCTATTATCCAACTTGGTAGGCTTAATTTATCAGCTCCTTCCTCAAATATCTGGAGAAACAATTCCACCCATTGCCCAGTGAAATTCCTTTTCCTCACCAAGGGTGTATCTTCCCAGTGACTGACCAAGCACAGGTGTTGTTCAAGAGAACTTAGAAATAAAATGCTTTCCCCAGAGTGAAAACCTTCTCACGAGAATCTTCAGAGTACAGTGTGTTCCAGGCATGCAGCACCTGTTACTCACTTGTTTAAATGTCTCATGAAGGGGACAGAGAAAAAATAGTTTCTCTCTGTCTCTGGGAACATACATAAATTTAGCATACAGTTCCTTTTTGGCCAAGTACAAGTCTGAATTACCTTAAGAAAGGCCATAAGATGTAATTTCTTGAGGATGTGCTTCACATTGCAATTTAGTCCATAAAATGACTGAGAGGAGGTGGTGGCCAGGAGAAGGAAGGAAAAGGATAGAGATAGAAAAAAAAAACAAAAAATAAAATGGAAGGCAAGGTGAGAAATCCAGACATAAAGCAGTGATAATAAAGAAAGCTCATCAATTTATCCTTACTGCTAATGTTGGCATTATGTTCAAGTATTTGATCTTCTCCTTCTATTAAACTTTGGGTATGTGAGATCCAGGCAACTGGTTTTAAATATTGAAAAATCACTTTCTATGAGTGAAGAAATTAGTGACTTATTTGTCCTACATTTTGAGATGAGCTCAGTCTAAATAGGGGCACTACATGTTTTATTTTTCTCCCATGAGACCAACCAGTCTTAATTTCATTAAATTCATACTGGAAGAAACTAAAATATATGGGTCCAACATGACTTTCTTGAGTGTCTTGTTAGGTAGAGCCATTGACATTGCTAAACGCTGAGGAACATTGGGATGGTTGTAGAGATGAATCATTGCTATATTGATTTACATTGAGCTGTGTTCTTAGTAAGCATTATCTACTACAGAATGCACACAAGGGAATACTTCCAAAGCACATGTACATGAATTGCACATATGCATGCATGCATGTGTCTACTCAAATAATTAAACACACACCCCACAGTGCTCAGACAAAGCTGTGATTGCTAAACACCTGAACCTCTTCAGTATTGCATTACAATATTGAAGTGAAACACCTGTCTACACACTTTGGACTTCTGTCACTTTTATATGTACCACCACTTATTAATAGCCACTTTGTGAGTCGTTTTCCAACCTTCCGGGGCTGCTTTTAGAATTGCAGACATACTCGTAAGAAGGGAATTCAAGGTCAGCAGTCAGTGTTAAGCAAGTCCTATATTTATAAAATTTCTAGAAATGAATAACTTATCATTTTCCTCTTCATGCTTGCTGGGCTCAGGACCAGCCACTATTTTCACCAAATCTTTTTTTAACGCAGGGATGAACATCTAGTGGGCATCTGTGGCTCAAGCTCACTCCGAACATTCGTCACTCTGGTGATTGGCTCTGGAATAACACTTTGGAATCGGTTCTACCTTCTTTTCCTGCCAATCTGGCTCACCTCAGGAGCAGGTGCAAAATGTAGAGGAGCATCCAGCCTCTGCAAAGCTCTACATAGTCTCTGCAGTTCTTTCCAGGAAGAATAAGAGTGTGTGGTGATTGAAGACGTACATTTTTTTGTTGTTGTATGTCTGTTTATGCCTTTTCTCCCCTACCCCACTGCTTTTCACCATACGTGAATGAGAACTTGTCCTAAGTTTTGAACTCTTTCCTACCTTTCAAAGACTTTTAAGTGCAAAGATTTCATGTTTGTTGTTTTTTTATAAAAAAACAAATAACAGAAATTTTGTATAATATTAAGTATGTAGTCAATGTATGATATGGGTAAACAAAAGATTTGTGTACAGAACTATGAACAAAGCCATTGAAAATCAACAATCAAAATAAAAGCTATAGAAATCATTTTAAAGTGAATGTAGTTAGCCACATATAAAACTCCTCATAGGAAATGATTCAAGTGAATAATAAAAATTCCTTAAATTTTATTAAGAACCTGGAATTTCATTGAAAAGACATACATGTAAAATATAATTACTAACTGACAAAGAATAGTGAAATAATAATTTAGAAAATACACTGTAATATATATTTGGTACAAAAATGGGCACTCAATAAATGTTTGCCCTTTCTCACTCAAATACTTGTAAAATGTATTGTAATAACAGGTATTAGCAATCTTCGTGAAGAATAGAGAAAGAAGAATGGAAAATTGTCTGTTCTGTGGTAATTCCTGGCAGCCTAATAAAAGTATCCTGTTATTTTAGCAGGCACTGACTTATGTGGTGAATGTGGCATCAAGCTAGGATTATGTTAACCATAAAGATTATTTAACTTTCTCGGTTCTGAGTCAACACTCACCAGAAATGTTCAGATCTTTATTTGGCTTCTTAAGATGACTTTTTTAGTAGAACAAGACTGCTTTTAGCAATCAAAAAATATATTCCAATGTACTTAGTGATCATATTTCCAGGTATTAATTAATGCATTAATCTGCTTCGAAAGTAAATTTTGGGCAAGCTTTGTCATAAAAAGAATCTGTCCTTCAAAATATGATTGCTGGATTTGTGATTTTTAAATTGATGCAATCGAGACATTTCCACCCCTCTTCTCTCAACAACCCCTTAAGATTCAGGAAGATAGAACAAAAACATAAACAACAAAATCTGAATATATTTTTAAAAATGAATGTAAGCCGGGCTCGGTGGCTCAGACTGTAATCCCGCGCCTTGGGAGGCTGAGGTGAGTGAATTGCCTAAGCCCAAGGGTTTGAGACCCGCCTGGGCAACTTGATGAGACCTCATCTCTACAATAAATAGAAAAAGATCAGCCGGGCATGGTAGCAGGTGCCTGTAATTCCGGCTACTCGGAAGGCTGAGGCGGAAGGATCACCGGAGCCCAGCAGGTCGAGGCTGCGGTGACCAGGAGCGGCCACTGCACTCCAGTCTGGGCGATGGAGTGAGACGCCAACTCAAAAAAAAAAATAAAAAATAAAAATAAATAAATAAATAAATAAAAATGAATGTAGTAGATATCTACAATTCTGAACCATAGTGTTTAAAGACAGAAGTCAATGTAGGAACAATAAATAACTTAGAAGAGTCGAGGAGAATAAGCTCTTGCAGGTGGATATGCTAACATATTTGGCCCCTTAAACTCTGAAAAGACTCGGGAATTGGAATTACAAGAAACACTTTGAAGAAATCAGGGAGAGTATTTGAAAACCAGCTAGGGAACAATTAACCCTGCATACACGGTCCCCACTTACTCTGAGCACTTTCAGTTGACTAGCCTACTTCTACCCCACTTGCAGGCATGAGGCACCAAAGACAGCAAAATGCCATGTTGAAAAAAAAAAAAGGAATTAATTTCACTGAACAATGAACCCTGAGCCTTCCTTTTCCACCAAATTCCAGATGGCTGGTAGCCAAACTAGTAATCCCTGGGTAAGTATAAGAGAGAAAGTACTTCCCCAGGGAAAGTTCCAGTGGGAATACAGAGGTTTGGAAGGTTCACAACACACAAGCTAACTGGCCAGCCCACACCCATAGAGCTTTCTATTTAATTTTTAGGACCTTGATCATAATTAGAAAAGAAAAAAAAAAGATCATATTAAACTTCTAGAACTAAAATGAGAAAAAAAAACCATAACAAATTTAAGGAGCAGAAAAATGCTGTAATTACTATTCCTAGAGTCCCTAAAGAGATAATATTAAATCTATAGAACAAAACCAAAATGCATAAAAAGGAACATTCGTGAAGCAAGAAATAGATTGGAGAATAAAAATTTAACAAAAAAGAGTTGAAAGATCAAAAATATAGAGATAACTGATAGGAGAGAAAAGATGAAAGAAAATAATTAAGCAAAAAGGCCCAACATCTGACTAACAGGAGTTCTATAGAGAAAATCAGAAAATTCCTTACTGTGAAGGATGTAGGTCTCCAGATTGAAAAGACCTACTACCAAGTGCCTAAAGCTATAAGTGAAAAAATGAAATAAAAAAAAGCAATAGCAAGAATAAAGAGGAGACCCTTCAGAGAGAAAAAAAGGGGTACATTGTAAGATCAGGAATAAAAATTGTGTTTGCTTTTTAATAGGAACATCAAAAGCTAGAGAACAGTAGCATAATACATTTCAAATTCTTCATGTAAATGATATTCATTCTAGTAGTCTATATCCAATTACACTATCAGCCATATATAAAAATGAAATAAGAATGTTTTATGAAATCCTGTCTCAGAAAATTTTCCTTTACTTTTGAAAATTACCTGTTTCTCTAGAAGCTAATTCCATAACAGAGAATAAACTAAGGAAGAGGAGGACTTGGGATCAGGAAACAAGGGGTCAAAAATTGAGAAAGGCCAAAGGAACTACCAGGAGATTACAAAGAGTCTAAGATTACAGATTGGACAGAAATGCCTAGGATATCTCCAAAAGAAATAAAGATGAAGAGGAAATGGATAGATTATCAGGTAAATTTGACTCTATGGAAAGTTGAATGAGACAATATTTTATATAGCTATTAGAAAATCTATGATTACTTAGCTATAGTTTTAAGGTAAACAAAGGAGACAGAAAGAAAAGGTTTCAGTTGTTAATTCTAGGAAAATATTCTACAAAATTATAATATGAATACAGTGTTCTACTTGCCTCAACAGTGGACAGTCTTTATATTAATAGTGACAATATTGACTACGGATTTATCACCAAATTGTGATAGAGTGGCATAACATTTAAAATCAATAACAAAATAAAGCAATATTATATAGTATTTAGAAATAAGGAGTAAGTGCCAGAAGAGCTAAGAGAGATGACATTTCTCATCTCCAAAGAAGGATCACTGGGGTGAGAAAGCTAGTAGTGGGCAGAAGGCTGGGTGGCGGGGGAGGGGGAACACTGCTCTAAACCTTTCAGCAACGGTTTGCTTTTGAAGATATACACTAAAAAATTGAAGTAAAAGTTTTAAGAAGCTTATTATCCCATTAAAAAACTGATAAAAGTAAGAACCAGACTCTAAACCCCACCAAAATACAGATACAGATAGAAAAGAAAAAAAAAATCATATTAAACTTCTAGAACTAAAATGAGAAAAAAAACCCATAACAAATTCAAGGAGCAGAAAAACAGCCCACTAACTTCTCCCTCATTTATTAGAATTGTTGTTGTTGTTATGAATTCACCATGTCATTGAGGACTAGGCAGGGAATGAAGCAGAAAATGTCCTTGCCCTCATGCAATTTATTTCTTGTCTATAACAGATTAGATATAAAACATCAGTTCCAATTTAAGGAGGTAAAAAGAGAGAGAGAGAGAGAGGATGTTGCTTGAAGGTGAGTCAAGAGTTTGTGGTATAAATGAGTTGGGTGCAAAATACTTTTAAGACCCAAATAATTCCTTAAAGTTGAACATATTTTTAAAATGCGTAGCATAGAAATATCCAAGTTTTTATATCAATTCCATGGCAACTGCACTAGGGAAGAAAATAACTCAAGCTACTGTTTCTAAAAATTGGTCATAGAATTCAACCACAATTCTGTCAAACATTGTGGGACAACCTGACCCTAACTCTAATTGAATTCTTTTTTGGGAGAAAGGAACAACAGCCAAAAATGCAGTAATTTATCAATATATTAAGGTTTTTTTTAAACTATGCCCAAATTAAATTAATATTACACTCTTCTTGTATAAGCAAAGTGAATTAGAATTCACTGTACACACCCACAAACAGCAAGAGCTATTATCAGAACTTGCTCTACTCCCAAGCTCTCTGTCTTCTAAAAGTATCTGAGCTTTAACCAACAATAGAATCTTATATTACCATTCATTTGTGTACACTATGCACCAGTGATGGCGTGGCAAGATTGTTATTGCAAAATTTTCATTTCATTTATCCATTTGTCTAACAGTTGAGTGCTACAATATATCAGTCACTTGAAACTCGTTGACTAGAAAAAAGTCCTCCCTCTCAGAGAGGATTCACGTTCAGAAGGAGAAGACAAATGAAGACAAAGTCAACAAGTAAATATCCCCAAAATCTTCAGAAAAAGATAGCCACTATAAAGAAAATACAACACAAAAAATGAAGATGTTAACTTAGACGGAGTGGATCAAGAAAAAAAAGCAATGGGTCACCCAGTAATGTCACTTGACCTGGTAACACCTCTGATAGATCCCATGACCATGGCCAGAGAATTTTCTTCTTTTTTTTTTCCACCTAGTAAGCAATTTGACAAATCACCATTGTATCCCCATGACCCAACATAGAAAGCATTTCTTGGCCTGTCTTTTAAACTTTCTCCTACAAAAGTCTGAACTGCTGACTCTCAATTTGCTTTCATTCAGACCTTCTTTTGCCATATTATTTACCTAGATAACAACCTCCTGATTTTTGATCCAGTTCACATGTTATTTGATTCTTGCAAAATTTTGTTTGGAAGTCAACTTGTCTAAGACCTAGAACTGTGTTCCTGTATGGTCTCAAACAACTGCGTTTAGAATGGCTGGTTAATAGTTCTCTTACTGCAGAGTAGGTAAGTGTCTGTTCTACTGCTTTGCTTCAATGGTACTGAACACTCACAAACTCTCCGCATGATGTTAGGCCCTCTCCAGTATGCAATATGACATAACTTCAATTCTTACTGAACTGTAGTCCCCAAATGGACTGAAAATCCATTACACTAGCAAAAATAAATCTTATTTTATTCTCCTGGGTTTTATAACATTAATGTTAGATTTAATTAAAAGTTAAGAGATCCAAAAAATGATGCTTGCTGGTTGTTGATTTTATGTTTTTATGTAATTATTATAACCTAATAAAGAGCTGGTTTTCTAAAACAACAAATAGCAGCATGAATACAGCATAAATAATTTTCTGCACAAAAGATGCGAAATAAAAAGTCAATGAGTTGAGTCCTCAAGAGTTTTATAAGCTACCTACACAAACAGCCCACCACAACTGCCCAGGCAGTGGCTAAGTATTGCTCCTGGGTATGTCATCTGCCGATGGGCTTCCTAACCCTAAATTCTTCTCTGTGGTTCCACAAGGAAGGTACTCATGTTCTTATCCAGGTCCCCTGTAGTGTCTTTGCCACAAAGTATAATCTTATCCCATCTGGGGTTCTGTTCAAAATGCAAACCCTTACACACTTTCTTTTCACAAGCTGCATCCTGGGTCTCTAATGCTGTCTCCTGCTGTGTTGAACATATGTTTGGAATCTTTCTACTTATTTTTCTTTCCCCACATGCTTTTCCACTGGTTATTTCCCACACCAAAATTACTTGAAAAAATGGAGTTAGCAACATTAGTTTGCATGTTTTTGTGGCCAGATCCTTTATATCTACCGATGTGGCCTTGATATCCCACAGCACAGAGAATAGCAGTCTATGGATATTATGATTAAACAAATATTTGTTGAAAGGAGAACCGGATGCCTCTTTTTTTGTAGTTTCCATAAGTGACATTCAACAGATGTGACCTTTTCTTTATTAAGTAAATGTTTGGACTCCATCACCTTATTATATATGTTGATTAATAGAAGTGGGTTTGGGAATGACTGGATTAACCAGTTGAAAACAAAGTGAGACTGGAGACAAGGCACTTTAAACAAAGCTGTCTTGAGCAAAGAGAAATTGAGCTGGTTTTGCATCACAGAAAAATACCAAAAAAGTGCTTTAAGCAGAGTAACAGAAAGTACAAGAATAGAAAATGAAGTATTAGTCTTTAAAAAGTAAACAAACTCAAGTATCAAAAAGTTGTTCAGTGTTATGATGAATCAGTTACTCAGCTACGGAGTCACAGTCTAGGGGAAATATCAATATCACTGAAGGAGTTAGTAATCAGGAAAAGATCACCCTTTTTACAAAACAAAAACCTCCTTAAGTAGAAAATGGTCACGATCAGCATAATCCTTTAATTTTGATATCAAAGATGTGCAGCAGGTAATACTCTTCATAATGTATTGGATAATGAGAGGATTGCACTTTGATGCACATCCCTATCTCTACTTGAAAAGTAAGGCATGGAGAATTTTCTCTCTATTCAAGCTTTTCTTTATAATTCATGAACATCAAGTGTGAGAATTAGGTTCAATGAAATATTTATCAGGTAAACCATATCAATTTTTATTCCTAATATGTGCATAACTACCTACTTTGAAAACACTGATCATCATTTTAAAAATTATTATTGGAGTGAATTTACACACTTAATACCCAGACCTGACCATAGAGTGTCAACCGGGAATTCCAAAGGTGATCTTGATTGCCCTTTCTTTATCACCTGGCAATGGACAAGCTGTCTTGGAATCCCACGTTCTCTCCAGCTGTGTTTCAAAACCAAATTCCCGTGGGATAGGTGGTTCCCTACACCCAGCAGAAGATGTTGCAATCTCCTGTGGGTTCCCTGAGGTCTCCAGGAACAGAGCTGTAACAGCTGGCACCTAACCTGTTAGTGACTTAGTCCAAAATATTTAGTCCTGCCCCTTAAGGGAAATTTGCATACAATAAATTTACTAAAACATCCTTTGTTATCCAACCATGGGCTTCAATCAGTTTCCTATAGAGGCAACTAGATAGTGCCCTCTCTCAGGCATGGGATAAGAGCTCCTTGATCCTATACTAGGGCTTCTTTCACACAAAGAGAAGAATGATTTAATTTTTAAAAAAAAATGTGGTGTAAATTGTTACCCTCTGAAGCAAGACTTGGCCTTGAGAGACAGAAGCCAATGACTAACTATTGTCCTTTTTTGTTCTTTAAGCTGATGATCCTGAGACATGTGCCATATAGCTCAGGTGGTTCTGCAGTATTGACTGATTCATCAGCCATTTCGGTGACCAAATGGATATTTCATCCTGGGTCACTTTCTCTCTTTTCATGTATCTTTCTGCCTGTCCCTTCTTCCTGCCTCATGAAATCATACTCCCATATACACTACACAAATGCCTTTTTTCAAGGCTCTGCTTCCAAGGTAACCCAGGCTACGACAGCCACTGGTAGGCCATTCTCCACTTGTGCTATAAGAAGTCAAGTTAGCAGGGCACAAGCTGCACTGCTTAGCAGTGGTTGGCTTCTCTACGAAATGCTGAGAGAAAGAGAAATGTGCATAACCTCTTGCCAACCTTTGGCTTGTAAGTTTCCCAAATAAAATCCATGCTCTGTGTGGTTGAAAATTTTGTTCTGACCTTCCTCACAACCTTGTCACAATGACAGTTATAAAAAAAATTCCAATAGATCATTTCTGTTTTTCCAAGGCTTATAACTAAAGTTGTATAGACTTCAGAAAGGTATGCCAAGGATTGTAAAATAACGTGTATGTGAACGTGTACATATTTGCAAATTCCTCCCAGCATTGGTTGTTTTGAGAATATCTTTTAATTTCAACAATTTACATTAAGCTGGTGATGTTGTTTGATATGGCGTGTTCATTGTTAAACCCCAAAATGTCTACAAACCACACAATCTCTTACATCTTTAGCAAACTTCACATATGTCACAAACTTATCAAATGAGATCATATGTGAAGCCCATGATAAGTCAGGGTTAAATTTGGTTTCCTTCTCCTATTACTACAGCAATTTATGTTTCCTTTCTCCAGCTCTATGGAAATAAACTGAAAAATAAGGCTTCCTTAATATGACAAATATTCAGAAGTTTGTTTTACATTTTTGGCAATGCTGTTTATGTCAGCAAGCCTCTCCAGAAACCTGTATTGAGGTCATTTTAATATTTTTAATTGTTCATTTGGCAAACATAAACAGTACCAGTTAGGTCTGATTCTATGGCCTTTGGCCTAGATAATGGATGTAGGACCAGGTACTAACTGGATTTTCTTGTCTTTCTGCTCCAGCCTTTTCAAATTCAAATGACATTATCAGAAAAAAAGTGAAACTGCTACTGTTCCTGCCATAGTCAGTACCATCTTTAGAAACCAGGAATGCCCTGGGCCTCAAATTCCTTAGAAACTGTTACCACTTTCTCCTTTTCTACAACTACTCACTCAACACCCAGGAACTGTCTTCCTCTGCCAATCTCTCCGGAGAGCTGGAGATGGAACTTTGCCGTGAGCCTTTATACCTTGATGGTGTATGGATTTATTTTCTCTTTTGCCTTTCCCTTTCTTGAACTTAGAATTTGATTGCTCACCTATAACTGGCCTATTTGCATTTTCATGTCATTTTTGTTTGTAATAAGGTTCATTTTTGTTTGTAATAAGGGTGAGTCTTTCCTATGGTCTCTGGATATAAGGAATCATGAAAAAGTTTTGTTATTTCCACTAATACTGAAATTTCAGGTCTAAGGTGGTATCTACCAGTTGACATCTGGCATTCCTCTATAACTTACTTTTCAGTTTGAGGAAATATTTCAAGTTGAAATAAGTATCTGCAGGAAGCTCACTGGTCCTCCACTCATAATCATGATAAGAGTATACATGTCTCCTTCACTTTCTAAAACATTCTTTTACAATAACATCATCTCTAGCTATTGGTGAGAAAAAAATGTGGTTATCATTTAGAATGACATGATTTTGTATCTGGTTATGAAGCCTAAATAATCACAGCGAGGTAAGTTTCTGTCCATAGTAATGAACAGTATTGCAGTATATGCTGAAATGAGGTGTCAGCATTGAGCATACTTCCAAAAGCTTTATTCTTTAGAAGTCATTGTAACACAACAGAATACCGCTTTCACTAAATCAGCCTATTTTTTCAGTGTATGTAAATATCTGTCTTTAATATTTTTTTTCTGATGATGTTTCATTATCTGCATTTCCTGGTGAATTATGGTATTTATGAGAAGGAAATACACCTTGTACATTTAAACAGTTATAGCTTTGTGTGTAGACCACAGCCTATTAAATACGTTATTGATTTGATAATTTTTGTTTGGTTTTAATGATACAGCTTGTAATGTTAATACAGAATGAAACAATTTTCAAAGTTGAATTTTTAAAAGATTATGTAAATTCTCAAAGTTGAATATAATCAACAACTTGATTAATTTCAGGATTACTAAAGCTGTTAATCAATAGTTAAATATAAAATGGCATTGTGTACAGAAATCACAGATTGTTTTTATCTCAAAATGAATATCTTAAAATGAGTATCTCAAAATGTGTCATTGGAGCAGAATTATTTAAGGGTGATTATTAAAAACTAGTGCAAATTAATTGGCCCCCTTCCAAATCTGATCAGAATCTGTGACTGATAGGCAGGAATTTCATTTTAGCAATTTCCTGGTTGGTTCTTAAGGAAACTAAAGTGTGAGGCCCACTCATCTAAAAACTAACATAAGTTTAAAACTCTAGTTTGATGGTAGAAAGCTTTCAATTTGTTTTCCACATGGAATCTTACACCGAGATGCTCCATGAAATGAGAACTAGCATTGTTTCTTCCTTCCTTCCTTCCTTCTTTCCTTTTCTTTTCTTTCTCATTTTTCTTATTTTGCAGAGTAAGACACCCTTAATTTGCTAACATAAATAACAAAATTAAGACTTAGTTGTAATTTGCACTAAATGCTGATAACTTGCCATCTCCAAAATGGAATAAATTACTGACTATTGCACTTTAAACGGACATTAAGAGTGTTCCAAATTATCAAATGTTTTGCCATTGATAAATTTGTTTTAATTTTTTATCAGACTGTAGTTAAGTACCCCCTAGTAGCATGCACTAGACAGTGCCATTAGGCATTTGCAATTGCATTTATTTTCTTTAAAGTATTAATGGCATAAACTAAGGATAGTTTGAAGAGCATGGTGCTCAACTCCATTGTATCACTGGGAATAGTTCCCCTTTGGTTTGGGGCTGTGTTCACATTATGAACCCTAGGACAAAATATAAAAATGTAAGTTAGAATGTCTTTATTCTTTGATCTGATCTTGCAAACATTACTCATTGACACACAAAATCAAAATTGCACCTGGTTAAAATGAAACAATTTGATGGGGAAGTAAGAAGGGATTTGGACCACTTTATTCAAAAGAAGAGAAAAAATTATAATAAAGGCACTCAAGCCTTGAGCGCCTAAGGCAAGCATAATTAATTCCTTGGCACTGTGATATAGACTCTCCCTGTATGTGGTTCATTGCCAGTAAAAGACATGCCTGAAACTACTGGCCAAGAGAATTACAAGTATTTGCTGTTATTTTAAAATATTCATGTTTTAGCTACAACACTTCATATTTTCAATGGACAAATAGAAATACATTAATTTTTTCCTCCCCTTTCTGGTTTAAGAGCCCTATGTAATTAACTCCTCCATTTAACAAATCTGATAGGCTTCATTATAATCATGAATTTAGGGCACTCAGTATTTTAAACCAACCCATCCTATGAGTTTGTTGGGGTTTCCTCCCAAATTTGGAGAATGTATTTTTCACTTAAATCTGATTAATGCAGATGAATGCATTTTGATAAGTAACCAAATACAATGTTGAAAACCATGGCAGTGGTGGAGGGAATGACCCCTCCAGACATGCTCCCTCCCTAAGCCGGAAGTCAAAAAGATGCACACAAACCAGTGATCAGAGCTTCAAAGGTTTTACAGACTCTAAGAACAGCTGACGACTATGACCTCAAAACATAGAATGAGAGACATAAGCAAAATAAAGATGATTATATAGAAATTACATATAACTAAGCAAAATTTTTTTAATATGTTCTCCTTTCATTTATCTCCCCATTGAGAGGCATTTTCTTGCTCTTTTGCATGAAAACTGGAATCATTTCACAAGAGCCAGATTTAGCCTACCCCTAAAACTCAGAAGAAAGAAAGAAAAGAAAAAACAATTATGTGTAAGGTTTTTCTGTTAGGTGGTTAGTGCATCATTATTGATGCTGCGTGTTTTCTCTATCAAGAATCAAGAATGAAAAATCATTGCTTGCTGCGTGAACTATATATTTTAAGAGTGGGCCAGCAACTGACGATCAAATATTGCCATTGAAGTAGATACATAAGAATAATATCCTACTATGTTTGTTTGCTTTTTCAATAAAGTTCTCTTTCTTATACTCCCAATTTACTACCTTTTTATCATGCTTCAGATCAATCTGGGCACCTCTTATCTAAATTCCCCTACAAACACACCCCTCTCCCATCACCATCAAATTTCATAATATAAAATCACCCAATAACAGATGTACAACCATTTTTTCTTTATGTCTCAGAAGCCAGCACAGCACCTTCCACATGGCAGGTATGTGCTATATGCAGATTTAATTGAAATTAAATATCTTCTTTCTGTAGAAATCTGTTATGTTGAATACTTATGATTTCTACAGTCACCACTTTACCCACAGAACAGATTTTTTGTCAGACTGGTTTATGATATTTTATTAGAGCCTTAACAAAATTTATCTTTATTGTAGGTATTTAGTCACTAACATATTTTATAATGTGGTCCATTTTATTAAAAATATCAGGCGTGGTCATTCAGGAAGAGTTGAATCTGTCTTCTAAACTTACATGGTTATTAATTCCTTTCAATAAAGTACCACATGATTTAAATTCAAAGTATGTTATTGGTCATTTAAAGTAAACAACTCAGTAATAATGATTGGCGACATTTCAACAGAACTTGACAGTTTTCAAGGCTTCATGTAGATTACCTCCTTTTATGTTCTTAATGGACATCTGTAACTTATACAACACAGCACTCCATTTAAAAAGAAAATCAAATATTCTTTGTGAATTATACAGTAACTATACATTAATCTACCTGTGCAAACCAAAAGGACAGTTTATACTTCAAAAATTATTCTAAGAGTTATTCTGAATTGATCTCTATTTTAACTAAATGTCACACTCCATTCTTCAGAAGAACTTTGCTGTGTGTGTGTGTGTGTGTGTGTGTGTGTGTTTAAAGAAGGGGAAGGGTCTCTACCACATTCAAAAATGATGTGAGTAATCTGTTTGCACTTCTTTATTACACTACTTACAGATAATTTGGCTAAACTAATCTTTTAATGTAGGAATAATAATGTGACACTTTTATTTATAAGATTTTAGTAAAGGTTTGCTCAGGTTTTCTCCTACATAAGTGTCACAAACACTGAGGGTCAAGAATATGTTTTTTAAGGAAAGATATGAGTTCTGTGAAAAGTTTTTAATTTTAGATTTTTACTTCAGTGGTTATCTTTAAAAATCGTTTTTCAGTTTCAGATTTCAATTTGTTTGATGAGAGACTTAACAATGTAAAGCTTCTGTGTCAGTTGGCCCAGGCTGCCACAACAAATATCATAGATTGG
>CAUYQG010179853.1:0-10625 GCA_963574415.1 Tarsius wallacei | reverse complement strand
TTTTAAATGAAAGTATTTAGCTAAATCATCCCATAAGTGCCTCCTAAATGTAAAATTATATAATTTTAAAGGTTCTGTGGTAATTTGAGGGAATGAATTGAAACAAAAATGCTTTCGTTGCCCATTACAGGTATTTTTCTTTCCTTTTTTTTTTTTTTTTTTTTTTTTAGTCGGAGTCTCACACTGTTATCCAGGCTGGAGTGCAGTGGCACACTCACAGCCACCATAGTCTCGACCTGCTGGGCTCAGGCAATCCTTCCAATTCAGCTTTCCAAGTGCTGGAACTACAGACATGTGCCACCATGCCTGGCTAATTTTTTTTTTTTTAATTTATTGTAGAGACAAGTTCTTGTCAAGTTGCCCAGGCTGGTCTTGAACACTTGGGCTCAGGCAGTCCTTTCACCTCTGCCTCCCAAAGTGCTGGGATTATAGGCATAAGCCACCGTGCCTGGCCAAGTGTATAGCTTTTTAAATAAAGAGGTTAATTATTTTATTCAAGGTGACAAATAATCAGTTGTTAAACCAGAGCAGGAACGTATTCATTTCTTCTAGAAATTTTGAGTTCAGGAGGTACATGTGCAGGTAAGGTTTTTAACCCTTGTGCCCCGCTCTGCCTCCCTTTTCCCTCCCCACTTTAGGAGTCTCCAGTGTCTGTCGTTCCCATCTTTGTGTTCCTTTGGACATGTATCCAGTAATGGGATTGCTGGGTTGAGTGGTACTTCTTTTTCAACTCTTTGAGAAATCTCCAAACTGCTTTCCACAGGGGTTGAACTAGTTTGCATTCCCACCAACAGTGTATAAACTATCCCTTTTCTCTGCAACCTCACCAATATCTGTTGTTTTCTGACTTTTTAGTAAAACCCCTGCTTGCCTTTTAAAGACATTTATTTTATTTTTGGTTTGTTTCTTTCTCTCCAGCCCATTTGAGTGAAAGACCAACGCAGAGAAAAGCAGTGCTAAGAGATAGAGACAAAGCAAGTCCTAGAGACTTGATTAGATGCCCTGGACCACTAATAGGTTTCTCCTCATGGTGGCAAAGTGACTGCTGTGGCTCTTCTCATGCAGCCTCTTGGGAAACAAGGAACATTCCCTCCAGATGACTCAGCCTGAGGTCTAGGATTCACCCTGGTTGGATCAACTTGGATCAGATAACCTTCCCTAGACCTATGATCTTGGAGGATGTGATACACTGCTTTGTTAGATCTGGGGTTGTGGTGTAACAGAATGAGAGAGGGCTGGAGGTATGGTCTCTCAAAGGGAAATCAAAATGTAATTATGTAGGGAGTTTGAGGACTGAGGGAAGTTTTGACAGACTTGCATGCAAGAAAATCTCATAGCAGGAGACTGGACAGGAGTTACAGCACCATTACCAGGGTCATTATGCCGGAGGGGGAAGGGCAAGGGAACTTCCAAAACAGAGGGGGATCAGAGAAGGGCTGCTTTCAGGTGATGATTTTCAGCAGTATGGCAGGGAGTCTTTGGGTCCGAGGGCTCCAAGGGGCAGCTGTGGCTTGGGATCTCAGAACCATAGGACTGTCTTATTTATGGTTGGCAGATGCTGAGTGAGTTTTTGCAGGGTATGCAAAGCAGGAAGGTTCTGAATGGTTGAAAGTTTGCTTCTTTGGGCTATTTTAAAAAATAATTGGATGTGTAAAAATTAGAGCTTAATGCTAGCAGGCTTTTTAACTGACAGGTCTCCACCTGAAGGGGAGAAATAAAGAACCTAGTGGCCAACCCACAGAAGTCATCTTTGGATCATCCATATAACATGTTTCCAAAAAAGAAGGCAATGCCAAGCAGCGAAGTATCACGCTGTATATGTGCTGATATAACAATATGGCACTCCTATATATCATTGAATGGAAGAAAACAAGGCGAAGAACACTAAGATGTATTGTAAGTCATGAATTAAAATGAGAAAAAGTTCCTAGACAAAGTAGAATAGCAAACCTCTTCTTCTGCTTCTTTGATTATATAGATTGCCCACAGAGATGGGCAAGAATTTCAAATGCTGGCTGGCTTGTGTCTAAGTAACTTGAACAAATCATGACGCAAGGAAGATAAGTGAGAAAGGACTTATCTTCTGCTAAAGCACATGGGCTACATTGAGGAGGGGTGGAGGCATGATAAAAACTGGACTACTGTTGGGAACGGGAGATGGGTAATATGATACTGAGCAAGCTTTGATCAAATGAACACTCTTGCGTCCAATACAGTGCTGGAAACTCTTGGGTGTTCTCCCTCCAAACTCTTTATCCCATTTCCCTCACATAAATTGATACTTTAGTTTTTCTCATGACATGCTATTTAAAGGTGGAAGAAGCACATTAAAACTTTGGCGTTCTCCAGAGTGCATGACTGGGTAGGACATACTGAGCCTGTGTTGGTCATTGAATCAAATTCTTATTGTCTTTACATTAGATTTTCTCATAAGGAACTGTGGACCCCGCATTCTGGAAACTATATGTCCATTTGGGGTTTGGAAGTGGAAAGAGGTATAAAATTAGACACAGATATTGGAACTCATGTGCAAAATCCACCCAGGCTGAATCTCTAGTTGTTTATATAATTATCTTCCATGGGCTCAGAACACAAATAAAGAGGTGAAGTAATTGGCTTTCCTGAAGAGGTGTTAAGTTGGGGGTTAGTGTAGGAGTGAGGAGAGGTGCAGAATTTGTTCATTCAGAAACTATTTATTGATGGCTACCATGGGTGCTGAGTTCTAGGGAAATTTCAAGAAGCAATACGCAAATTCTTGGTCTTGTGGAGAAGTCTGTCTAGTTGAGAGGAGAAAGTGTTAAGAAGACACCTTAGGTATGAGTGCAGTTAAACTGAAGTTCCTGGGCTCTCAGACAGTCTAGTATTTGGATACATCTTCAAATTGTTATTCACGTATTCAGATATTATCTAATATTTGATTATTTAGTATGATTTATTTATTTAGTATAAATTTTCAATGCATAGTAATTGCACATCTTATTTCCCTTGATACCCATTAATGGATTTAGTACTTATATTAAATATATTGTAATTTATTTGAAATTCTCTTTTATTTTATGTTTTTCCACTATTTATATCTGAATATCACTAGTTACACTCCTTAAGGATAGAGGAAGTTTATATGAATACAGTTTTTAAGTTTTATCAAAATCTATATGAAAGTTATTGTTGGTGGGGAGGAACACAACATCAATAAGGATGCCTGATCTCAAACCAGGCAAAGTGGGGACCAAAGGGAGACCCTAACTTTACCTGCATGAAGTCTACTTGTATACGTAATCCTGAATTGTACCCCACATCTTTAAAATCAAATATATTTTTTTGAAAAAGAAAGCTATTGTTTTCCTGGTGTTCACATCAGTAAAACAATTTCCATTTATTTTCTCTTCAGTTTCATGTGTGTGTGTATTGGGGGGGGTTCCAAACCAGATAACTTTTCAAGGTACAGATTAAAATATTTAAAAGTTAGAAAATAGGGGAAAAATAAATTGTTCTTGCTAAAAACCACTATGCTGTGAGAGGCTCAGTTTTAGGATTTTAGCCTACTCACCTGCTGCTTTCGAATGACTAACATCTGACTGATGCCATGGCTGGCAGCATCTTTATTTTCACATGTATGTCACAAAATATTGAATGAAAAGTATGCCAGTATTGGCAAGGAGAGTTTTTAAAACATCCACTGGATGGTTCTGAGTACTTCAGCAGGAATGGGCAGTGAGTCTTCATTTGCCAGTTATGAAATAAGTTGAACGAGTAAACCTGAGGGGAAATGTGGCAGTATTGCTTTAGCATTTGTTATACGCTGGCACCTTGGCAGCTGTTTGGCTGATCTGGCCCCTTAATCCAATTTTGATGTGGAAGGAAGGCAGTGAGCATAGTCTTGAAGGCACTAAGGAAGATAAATTAGGGATTGAGAGAAACCAGGTGGTATGCCCTTAAAACAAACTGGAAAATAAAAAATGAAGACAATGTTAGAATATGTTCCCTGTCAGAATTTTCTTCCTGGAGTGTCTTCATCCATAAAATACAAATTCTAACATTTGTCTCATAGGACTTTTATTTTAAGGGTAAATGAGATAAGGCATGTAAAACTTAGTCTCTGGCTGGTCTCTAAATGAATGGAAATAAATGGGATTGTTGTTATGTAAAAATAATAATTGATTCAAGAATAAACAATTGATAGAATGGAAGACACAAATCACAAACACATTTTTGGATTTATAATAATTTAATATGCATAAATTAAGCATCACAGATCAGTGGGGGTGGAGCAAGGGGTGGGATATTCAATAAATAGTGTTGAGGTAACTGATTGTCCATTTGAAAAAAGCCCTCTTGGATAAATATAATATAAAATGTATCAAAATAAATGCAGGATGATTAATATTCTGGGTACACAAGCACAGGAAGAAGGCACAAAGATCAATAAACTTGACTACATAAACATTTTTAAAACTTATGAAAAAGTTCCTTAAGCTAGAAGGCAAGCAACAAACTTGAGAAAATATTTGAAGAAAGCATAAAATGGTTAATATTTTAACCCTGTAAAGATCTAATAGAAATACATACAAAATGACATATTAATGGATAAATAAGCCAAGAACATAAAGGAACCAGGGGCTAGTGTTTTCAGGGAGGCTGACTCTTGCCTGGGCAGTCTCATGTTGGGCGCGTCTTCCCACGAGTCACAACTTGGCTAATGAGTCTTGCTAACGAAGACACAGAAACCATCACTAATTTGCCTCCTCCGCTCTCTAAGGTCCCAGTTGCTTTCCAACTAATAACCATAAGAAAGTAAATCTTTTTCTGTGTATCCTTTCCCTCTGGCCTTATTAACAGAGATACAGAAGACAATCAGCAAATCCCCAGTCTTCCTCAGCCCCTAGGCCACATTATCCTGAACTTTCATTTGGGAACTAATTAGAGGATTCTGTCTGTGGAACTTGTAAAGATTTCACTCTCCAGTCCTTGCCCTGGCTGTCTTCTGTGGGAATCTACCTTGAAGGTTTGCTAGAGAGGTGTCTCCTGAGGCCCTGCTGAACTGGGGAAGCTAGTTAGCAAAGTTTATCAATTATTTTTGCCTCTTATCTAATACACCAAAATATACTGAAGTATTTTGGGACCCAAGAGATTAATCATGCTCCCCACATGTGGGAGGGTAGAGGAACACCACAGCTTCTACAGGTCTGAGTTTCTCACTAGCTCACTCACAGAATTAAGGGCTAGTGTGGTACAAAGGACATAGCACTGGCTGGGCGGGCTGGAGTTTGGGGGTTGAGGGGGATGAATCCCTGCGCCGGCCCTTATTAGAATGAGAGTGCATATCTAGAAATATCGTAACTCCTTCAACTCAAAACCCGGTGGGATTTTTAACATTTTCCACACAATACTTGTCAACTCAATAATTCTGCATTGCAAGTGATTTAATCCTCAGAATAATCATTTGGAATGCATGTTATGATTCTCATTTCATGGGTGAGAAAACTCTGGCCCACAGAGAGGAACTGACCTGCCTGATGTCACACAGCTAGAAAGCTCCTAGCTTCTCAGTCCAATGCTGTCTTCACTTTACCACAACTGATACAGTGTGCATGGACTTCCCAGCTTGCTGCCTGCCATATGGAAGATGCTATATTTGTATTTATTTGTCCTTATATTCTGGCTTGGAAAATTACCTGTAAATAAAAGTCTGAACCCTTGTAGAGCCCTGATACGTTTATCTTCACAGATCTTATCAACATAAATTATAAAAACAAGGTTAAATGTTTTCTTACTGATGTTCCAAGACTCCTTCCCAAGCTCACTTCTTTCTGTTTCAATTATTTCTACCTCTCAGTTTTTCATATTTGTGACCAGCCTGCTGCTACCACCTCCAACTTGGACATCTCTCCAGTTGCTGAAGCCCAAGAATCAGCTTCTGCCCATCAGAGAGCCATTGTGAATGAACTGTTCCTGGGTTTATGCACCTGTGCTCAACCTTATTGCCTGTTTATTTAATTGCCCTTAGTTCCCTAATTCCCCCAGCCTTTGGCATCCTGTATGGGTCTGAGTATTTACCATGTAGTAGGTAAATGAAAAAAGCCCAAGATGCTTGGAAGGGACTAATTTTGCAAATAATCAAGATCTAAAAATATCTGTAAACTAAAGTAGCAGAGGTTGGATTATAACCTGGGTCTCCATATATCCTGCTTAAGGCTCTCTTCATTCAACTGCCCTGTTCTTCACATTTCTGAGACTCATTCTGCTTGGTTTGAATTATTTGCTGATTCAGTAGAGGCAAAGACACTGGGATAGGAGTCAGCACTGGAAGGCTTCCCTACCTTTTAATTCTATGGCTTCTGGCAAATCACTTAACCTGGTCTCCCTGCCTTTTTTATCTGTGAAGGGAGGATATTAAAAACTGGCCTTCTTATGCTCTAATTTGGGTCCTGGTTGTCCCCGTAGGTTACATTCAATGGTATTGTTGCAAAATCCAAATGAAAGCATGAGTTTTAAAGTGTTTTGTAAATATTGTTACGTGCTAACAGAAGATTAAGAGAAAACGTATTGCTGTTATAATTCTCCTGAGTCCTGATAGCACCTTTTTCTGTGTTGGACACATGGTAAGGCTCTAGATAGTGGAATGGGTGTAGAAGAAGGAAATATTATTGAGATGTATGTAAGACCATCTCCAAGTAGACATAGGTAGATGCCCATGCTGTATAAAACGACATCTGCTGAGCTTGATAGATGGCTTATGGATGTCCTCAAAAATGCACAGTTGTGTTGAGGGCTGATAGTATCTGAAACATGTTTCCCTGGATGTGAGCTATCTGAAGTTAGGATGGCTGGACCAAAATATTACTAAGAGTTCCTTTTAGTGTCAGGAGTTCATGAATCCATAGCCACATAGATCATACCCCATCCCAACCAAGGTTAGTTGCTATCTTCGACAGGAATTATGTAAAAACATTCAAAACTAGGCAACAGAGCAGGGGTGCTGTGGGGAGGGAGTGTTGATGATGGTGAAGGATGAGGGTTGGTATAGAATGGAGAATGAAATTTTTTTTAGAAATTTTAAATAGAAATTTTATTAAAATTTTAATTCAATATATAAATGTATGAGTTATGCTTCTATTCCGTTTCCAATATTTAAACATTTACCTATTATGTAATCCAGAGTCACAGAGCCTTAAAAAGGGAATTAGAATTGTGTATCTGAGTGCCAGAAATGTATTATCCAGAATAATGTCACATACAGTAAATTCTAAGATGTTTAGTAAGAATTGCTGTAAGAGCCGGGCTCGGTGGCTCAGCCTGTAATCCCGTGCCTTGGGAGGCTGAGGTGAGTGGATTGCCTGAGCCTGCGTGTTCAAGACCCACCTGGGCAACTTGGTAAGACCTCATCTCTACAGTAAATCAAAAAATTAGCCGGGCGTGGTAGCGTGCGCCTGTAGTTCCAGCTGCTTGGAAGGCTGAGGCGGAAGGATCGCTGGATCCCAGCAGATCGAGGCTGCGGTGGTCGGGAGCGGCCACTGCACTCCAGTCTGGGTGACAGAGTGAGACTCCAACTCAAAAAAAAAAAAAGGTATTTTTCCTCAAGAAGTATAAGAAAATACCCAATTTTTTTTCATCTTTGCTCAAAAGAAGAGAAGAATGAATGGGATTTTAGGAAAAACTCTTTTGGTAGTTTTATGAGATGATTTTAGATGACCAAGTTCCAACCTGAAGGGACACACATCCTACGGTATTTAAAAGAAGCTATTAAGAAAAAACTTGCATTTTCATTTAGCAGATCAATTTACAGCAGAGGAGCTCCTTTATCCCTCTTAAAAAAACAGATTATAGGGAATTATCAGGTTCATTTTAAGATGTTATTACAACACCTTTATATTCTCTTTGTGAGTTACTCTTAAGTATATGAAACATACAATACTCTAAATGAATACTGAAATGAGTTTTTAACCCAAATTTGATTGCCTACTTTTACAAATCTTGCAGTGGACATTGGTTTCTCTTGCCTCATGTTTTTTATGGTTACTGGAGAAATTTCCTTCATAAAGGTAATAAAAAGGTTTTGCAGCCAGATTGACTGTTCTGAAGAATCCTTACTTCTAGCTAATTTTAATGATCATATTCTCTTAGTTTCCAAGGGGATTCCTTTGGAGGTTCTTACATGATTAAAACAGAAGCCTCATGTTTTAAATATAAATGAAGAAAAAGTTAGAACTGCTTTTCCTTGTATTCTTTGTAGTTCTCCAGTCTTATTTGGAATATGAAATGTAACAGGTCAATTTACAGAATTCAGAATATGAAATGTAACAGGATTCGGCTCAAACAAAGTGTCTGTATGTGTTTGCATGATCATCCAGCATCTCAGTTCCAAGTGACCTTTTGCAGAAGGGCATGATTATAACCCTTCAGGTATAAGGGATGAGCCCTCAAAACTCTTAAAATCTCCTCTGTATAGGCCTGACTACCCAGTTTGTGAGCCCAGTGCAGAATGAAAATGTAGGACTCTCTTGTTCAAAAAAGCACACAAAAAGTTGCCGTTAAAACTATAGAAATATAAAGCGTTTTCTGCCCTCCCTCACTCAATCTCTCTCTACCTGTCAAGGTGGTTTTTGTTGTTGTTGCGATTGTTTTTTGCTGTGTAATGTCTTGCTCCCTCAGGCATGGGGTGCTCACAGGGCTAGTGTAAACCCTCACAGGTGCCTGCAGGTGCCACTCTGTGACTTAGTGCACACATGGCCCGCCAGCTCCTGGGTTCCCCTTCTTTCCAGCCATTGACTGATGTGTTGTGCCTGGCCAGGGGTGCAGAGAAATTGAGAGAGGCCTCTCTTCTGTCCACAGGCCCACTGCCCAAACCCATGAGGGACAGTGACCTCCAAGTACATCGCAATCCTTATGTCCAGATCAGTGATAGATAAGAGGCTCACCCTTACTGAGTCACTCACCAGACACACTGAGGTAGCTGTCTCCATGCCCCTATCCAAGACACCTTGGAGAGTATAAACTCAAGTACGCTGCCACTCCCCATGCTTGTACTCAGGCCCCTGCTGGGGGCTGAAGGCAGCAGCAGTCATTAGGTGGTGAGCAGTGGAGGAGGCCAGTGGGTGCTACGAGCCTGGGGATGGGGAATTGGATGACCACATGTCCATCTGGCGGAAGTGGTGAGACTGTGAATGAGCCGAGACTGCAAGCCCCTATGTCATGCTCCTTTGCTCCATTGGACATCACTTACAAAACATGGATTCCATGATAAAACTACCAAGAATTTCAGGTGGTGGCCAGAGGGCTTTCAGCCCAAAGTACAGGCCTTTCTAGGCGGGAGGCCCTGTGTGTGTAGCTCTCATCTGTGAAATTAGTTGACAAATTTGAACCTGTTCATGTTCTCCAGAAGTCTCTCGTTTCGAGGAAACACCTGTCTGTTGCCTCTCTGTTCTCCTCTTCATCCTCTAAATCTAGAGTATTATAAACATTTTAGAGAACTTACCCTTACTGTAAAACAATTAGAATTTTTGTGTTTGAGTCAGTCAAAGCTGAGTTTGTATGTTGGAACCTTGACTCTGCTGCCTCCTAGCTTGTGGCCTTGGGCAAGTTTCTTAACCTCAGTAGACTGTAGGTATTTTGTTTCCAAAAATCTTTGAATAACTTCCTCACAGACATTCATGAGGGTTAAATAAAATAGTACATGTAAGTTGTTCAGTAAATGGTGTGGCATCTATTTGGGCCAGTGGTTCCCACACTTTAATTTGCATTAGGGTCGCTTGTGCAGTTAAAATGCAGATTGCTGCATCATATTTCTAGAGGTTCTGATTCAGTAGTCTTGGAATGGGACTGAAAAGTCTACAGTTATGGATTGTCAGACCCATTCACATGAACAGAATGATTATTTCTCTTTGGTGAATATTTTTAGTTTATGTTTCTTAACTGATTATTTTCAGAGTCATTTGGGTAAGTGTATATTTTACTTTTGGGGATTCTTCTGCCGTATTAATTGCACAGAACTATGATGCCAGCTACCTCAATTTCCTACTCACATCGGTTCTTAAGCCATGGAGGTAGGAATATGTCAGAAAAATCACATCATCATTCAATTTTGACATGCTAGACTATGTTTTTAAATTGTAGGCACATTCCTTATCATTTGTTTCCCCTCATTTTCCTCATCTCCTAGTCTACTTCATTTTTATTTTTTATTTTCCTTTGTCCTCTTCCAGTGCTAGTTTAGGTTAATGATATTAAAATTAGCCCAGGCATTTTTAGTATAAAATGTTTATATGCATCACCATTATTTATTTATGTATTTATTTGGAAATCTTCTCGTATGTCTTCTTTTGAGAAGTGTCTGTTCATATCTTTTGCCCACTTTGTAATGGGATTATCTCTAATTAAATGAATAACTATTATTTAACAGTGACCTGTAATTCTTTTTTGATCAAATGTTTTAAACATTTTGATGTTTTTGGCAGTTTTTTCCAGTATCAAAATCCTAAATTAAGTTTTTTTTTTCCCTAAAATTAACTTTGAGATTTTTCTTTGCCACTCCAGAGAACAAAGAATGTATATCTCATCTTCTAGAGATATTAAGTAATCAGACTTATTTGTTAAATGGTATGGAAGGCATTTCAAATAATAAGTGA
>CAUYQG010179844.1:0-16586 GCA_963574415.1 Tarsius wallacei | reverse complement strand
CCAGGAAGACTCGCAGGGTGCATGTGACAAGGCCCCAGGTGTGGAAGACAATGGAGTTTCAGAGCAGGTCCACGTGGATTTACATCTTGGCTCTGCCTCTTTCTAACCCTAAGAACTTCAGCAACTCACCCCACTCAGCCTTCATTCCCTTCCTTGTAAAAATGGAGACAATAATATCTCCTTCATATGCTCATTGGAAATTTGAATAATATGTATACAAAGCAACTGGCAAAAAGAAGATAAACAATGAGCTGGGCTCATCATGTCTATAATCCCAGCACTTTGGGAGGCCGAGGTAGCAGAATTGCTTGAGCCCTGGAGTTTGAGTTCAGCCTGGGCAACATAGTGAGACCTCATCTCTACAAAAATTCAAAAAATTAGCCACCTGAGCTCAGGAGGTCGAAGCTATGTGCCAGGAGGTTGAAGCTATGTGCCACTGCATTCTAGCCTGGGGAATAGAGTGAAACCCTGACTCAAAAAAAAAAAAAAAAAAAGCGATGAAAGAGTTGCTTGTTTACAATTTCAATTAAAAAAACTTCTTAAGTTTCCTTCTGAATCACATTTTCTCTGAACTAAGGAGGTCCCCTGATTTGTGATTGAATGTAAGCACAGACCAGAAATCCTTTTTAAGGAACCCATAACAGTGGTTACATAACAGGCAGCGCGCACAGACTGAAACCCAGTCTGTAAAAGGGTGATACTTTTCTGACTTTGCTTTCTCAAGATGCTGGAATCTTGACTTGTAGACCCACTGAGTTCAACTAGTTAGGTATCTAAAAGAAGCCTATACAAATGTGTGTGTGGAAGACTTGGCAGAAGCCTTAGCACTTTAAAATGACCCCAAAATAATTTGACAAAAATTACTTAACCCACTTAGTAGAAGGATAACTATATAAGAATTTTTTTTGTGTGTGTGTGTTGGAGTCTCACTCTGTGGCCCAGACTGGAATGCAGTGGCCGCTCCCGGCCACTGCAGCCTCAACCTGCTGGGTTCCGGCGATCCCTCCGCCTCAGCCTTCCGAGTAGCTGGAACTACAGGCGCGCGCTACCACGCCTGGCTAATTTTTGATTTATTGTAGAGATGAGGTCTCGCCAAGTTGCCTAGGCAGGTCTCTAACCCGCGGGCTCAGGCAATCCGCTCACCTCAGCCTCCCAAGGTGCGGGATTACAGGCTGAGCCACCGAGCCTGGCTATATAAGAATATTTAAGCAATTAATGTAAATATACTTATGTGAAACAAGTAATAAGTGATGAGGATTTTGGTGTTATTTCCATTTTCTCTCTTAAACAGGATTTAGTAAAATGACACCAATAATCAAGAGAATAATTCAATTAAAATATGTCATCTCTTATGTGCAGCTGGGTATTTCATGTCCTGCAACTCTGACCTATGCAGGCAGGGGGCGTTTTCTTGAAGTAGAACCCCGGTATTATTTCAGGTTTCAAGATCTTCATCTTTTCATTAGCTTGTTTTTCAGAAGATATATGTCACCACACACTTCCTGAGACTTTCCTCAAGTCTCTTCCCCCATCTTTAGTAGCCACGGTCAACCCAGGACTGTTAAAACTTGGCAGCACCCTGCCTCCACAGCAGCCAGTGCCCTCGGGCATCTCTGACATAGGATGCTTATGGAAACCTGACTGGCATGAATGCATGCATACATCTGGAAGATGGCCACCCCATGGGGCAACCCTTGACCAGTGCAGACCTGGAGACAGTGGATAAATTCTTGGTCTTCTTCCCTTTATACCGAGAATACAGAGGTGTGTTCTCAGAGAGCCACAGGGGGACTGAACCCCTGTTGTTCACAGCTATCATTGGCTGGATGATGACAGTGCATCCTATTTTAGCAATTCCCACTGCCCTATTTCACTCATCCCAGTCTCTAGCCTGTGGCCCCTGTGATCACATTCCAAGTCAACTACTCTCATAAAAGGTATGTCTCGGGGGGTGGATAATAAAAAATTACTTAATGGGTACAAGGTACATTACTCCACTGATGGATACTGTAAAAGCCCTGACTTCACCATTGTACATTCTATGCATGTAACAAAATGACACTTGTACCCACACATTTATAACATTTTCTTAAAGATGTGTTCCAGACTCTGCTTTCCGAAGGGAAGCCAGGCTAAGATAGTATCACTGAGGCAAAGCAATTAGCTGAGCAAAACAGCTGGGTGCCTGGACTCACAGGCCAGGATGGCCTGGCTGTCTACAACTGTGTACTGTGCCTCTGTTCTCTATTTTTCTCCCTGTGTTGTCTGTTTCTCTTCTGTGATGGAGAAACTGACATATCACCTGTTTTGGTGGGTCAGGCTGGTTGTTCCACTTCTATTGAGGTCAGGCCAAAACATAGATTCTCCTTGGGCCTAATTATGGAGGTCATGATCCTTCCTATGTAATACTGGTAAATCCTCCCACTTTCACTCTGTATAATTAGCTCTGGGGCCTTTCTGTTTAACCCCTTTACCCACTAAATCATTTTGCTGACACAGGTCCCCCCAACACTTAAGGTCCCCAAACCTGTTTCCCATAACATCATCTTTCACCACCCCCAGTAAAACAAGAATATATCCTTCCATACATTTTACTTAGTGCAGCTTTTAGCTGGACAGCATCACCAGACACTCAGAAATTGGAAGATCATGGCACCCAGTGGCGCATCTGTGGGAAAATCCCCCTTGACCTCCTTTTGCTTTTCTGCTGAAGGACCTTCCGACACCTGATCTCCTCTCACTTGCTCAGGGCTAGGGAGTGTCGTCTTTGCTGTGTTCATGTGTTTCTGTGTCACTGTCGGTGCTGGGTTTTCCCCTTGTGTATGCCTCAGGGGTGGGTGAGGAGAATCAACCTGCAAAAGGGTAGAGATACCCAGACTCCATGTGTTTCCATGTGGCCTTGAAGAGAGAAACCCAGGTGGGAATCCTTTCACTCTGACCTCCACCATGGCACAGAAGCCGTGTGTTTACTATCAAGCCGTCTTCACTCCTTCCTTTCAATCCACCACATGTTTATGCTGGGTTTTGTTTTGTGTTCACTACAGGCAATTCCCCCCATTCCTTCTGAAAGGCTGAGAAATGTTTCACCTGACACTTTTGTTTATCTTACTTCATCTGACAATCTGACTTCCCTTGGTCAATATTCCTTTTCTTTACTCTAGCACAGGGGTCCCCAGCCCCCAGGCCACAGACTGGTACCGGATCAGCTGCGGCATTAGATTCTCACAGGAGTGCAAGCTCTATTGTGAACTGTGCATGGAAGGGATCCAGTTGCACCCCACCATAAGGCATTAGATTTTCAATCTAATGTCTGATGATACCCCCTGCCCCCTTCCTTCTCTCCTGCCTCCACCCCCATCAGTGGAAAAATTGTCTTCCAGGAAACTGGTCCCGGATGCCAAAAGCGTTGGGAACCACTGCTCCGGCACTCAGAAGCACAGAAAGACAGTGAACTTTAAGGTCAGAGTGACATGGGGTCTAATCCCAGCTCTGTCCTGTACTCTCTGTGTGACTTTGAGAGCTGTGTCTACTTTTGATCCCAAGACAATATATTTCATCGAACCACAGAATTTTTGCAAAGAATAAATAATCTATAAGGTAAACACTCAGAAAATGACTGTTTCTTCATCTCTCATTGCTAGTAGCTATACTTTTTTGGACATACAGTCAGTTGTCCTATTCTAGTCATTCACTAAAGCCAAATTGACTTTTGTCAGCTGATATAGTTTGGTTGCTCGTCTGTCTCCTCCATACCTCATGCTGAAATGTGATCCCCAGTTTGGAGATAGGGCCTGGTGGGAGGTGCTTGGGTGTAGGGCAGATCCCTCATGAGTGGCTTGGTGTCCCTCTCATGATGATGAGTAAGTTCTTCCTCTATTAGTTCAAATGAGAACTAGTTGTTTAAAAATGGCTGGCCCCTCCTTCTCTCTTTTGCTTTCAATCTCGCCACATGACACATCAACTTCAGCCATGATTGTAGCTTCCTGAGGCCTCACCAGAAGCCCAGCAGTTGCTGATGCCAGTTAGAATCATGAGCCCAAATAAACCTTTTTCTTTATAAATTACCAATAAATAAATTACCCAGCCTGGGGTATTCCTTGACAGTAACACAAAATGGACAAATACACCAGCCAACTCTGTGTTCCATGCTCACTCTGTTCAAGACTATTCCTTGATGAGTTTTCAAAGAATGCCGTTGGCCTTTTACAAAACATCTTGAATGTCATTGCATGAGCTATCCACTGCCGTGTGGCCACACATATGTATTATCTCATACAGTTACTAAAAGTCAGGCAGAACAGCATCTTATCTGGACTTAGGGTCTCTCCCAAAGTTGCAGTTGATCAACTGACTGGGGCTGCATCATTGTAAGGCTCTACTGGGTTAGAGATCACAACACAGGTTCTTCCACAGAGCCTCTCAGCAGTCAAGCACACTGCCTGACCCCAGATTGTAGGTACGATAATGCTTATTGACTGACTGACTGTTGGCTCACCATCTGGCTCTTCCGACCTACACTGGGATCAAATTCATCTGAGAATTTTGGAACTTAATGGTTTGAAGGTTGCAAAGTCTGTGATAGGATTTTTACACAATGAAAGTATGCCAGTATCCACATGGAAATGGCATGCAGTCAAGCTAGAATTTTCTTCATAGAGGTCCTTTTAAGCATTACAGGGCCTGAAATGACTCTAGAGGGTCCAGAGTTACATACTATTCTGTCTAACAGAGGTGGTCTGGAACTGCAACATATTTGAAGCAGATTTTTCATTTTTGTTTTTGTTTTTGTTGTAAGGGGTACCTGGGCAGGTGTGTCACCTGGGTAGATTGCATGATGTTTAGGTGTGGCCTTCTACTGAACCTGTCACACAGCTAATGAGCATGGTACCCAATAGGTGGTTTTCAACCCTTGTTGCCCCCAATCCTTCTCCCTTTAGGGATCTGCAGTGTCTGTTGTCCCCAACCTTATGTCCGTGTGTGTACCCAATGTTTAGTTTCCTCTTACAAGTGAGAACATGTGATGTTCGGTTTTCTGTATCTGTGTTCACTCACTTAAAATAATGGCTTCCTGCTGCATCTATGTTGCTACAAAGGACATAATATCTCAGTTTCCATATCAGCGATGGGAACTGCAATAACTATGATGCTGTAACTTTCTTTTTGTTCCTACAAACCTGCATGGCAATGTTCTGTGCTCTAGAAGACCGAACTGCGTGGACCCCATCAGCAGGTTTCTACGACCTCCTTTTAGGGTAGAGTTTAGCCAACTGAAAGCTCTGGAAGGGGATTGGAAGAACGAGAAGTGAATGAGGTTGGGGCATGTATCTCCCAGCTCCTTTGTGACCTGATGGTAGCATGGGGTGTGTCTCCCTACCAAAGGTCATGGCCCTGTCAAGAGGTAGGTCCCTCTGCACAGCAAGCCTCCCCAAGTGCCTGGAACCACACTCTCCCTGCCCATTCAGGTTTAGAGGTGATGAGTGCCTCCCTACAGTTACTAACTCTAGGGTGTTATGCCATCACTTTTTCTTCCTGATCCCTGCCCACAACTTTGAAAATATTTCTTTCATCCAGGCTCGGTGGCTCAGCCTGTAATCCCAGCACTTTGGGAGGCCGAGGAGAGAGGATTGCCTGAGCCCACGGGTTCGAGACCCACCCGGGCAACTTGGCAAGACCCTGTCTCTACAATAAATCAAAAACTAGCCATGCATGGTAGCGCACGCCTGTAGTTCCAACTACTTGGAAGGCTGAGGCGGAAGGATCGCCGGAGTCCAGCAGGTTGAGGCTGCAGTGGCTGGGAGCGTGCCACTGCACTCCAGTCTGGGCAACAGAGTGAGACTTCAACTCAAAAAAAAAAGAAACTACTTCTTTCTTAAACTCTCCTCCATTACCTAACTGGAGTGCAGTGGCACAATCATGGTTCACTGCAGCCTCATCTCACCCTTCCATGCTTAGGTGATCCTTCTGCTTCAGCCTCCTGAGTAGCTAGGACTACAGGCACCACCATGCCTAGCTATTTTTTAAATTTTTTGTAGAGACGAGGTCTCACTATGTTGTCCAGGCTGGTCTCAAGCCCCTGAGCTCAAGCAACTCTCCTGTCCCCTTCTTCCTGCTAGCACCCTCACTTGAGGTGGCTGATTGTGAGTGTCTCAGCTTCCCAGAATGCCTGTGGGTACACACTCACTGTAAGATAGCCATGAGTAATTAGAATAATTGGCTGTTGAATTACTTAGTTGTTATTTGGATGAAACTCAGTGACTGGCAGCAGTCTGCATTTCTAGAAAAATCTATGCGAACAGTAATTCATTACCAAAAGCCACAAGAGCTAAATATTAACTAATTGAGGATCATCAATATTAAACCCAGCGAAATACTCCATGATTTAAAATAATAGTTAACTTGGATTGGGTGCTGAGTGACAGACAATGCATCAGATGATTTATATTGTTAGGATTCTTTTAATCTCAACAATCATTCTGTGTGGTACAATGCTCCTGCCATTCAAAAGACATGGAAACCGAGGCTGGGCAAGGAGCAGCTTACCCAGTGCCATCTAGGAAGTCAGAGCAGGAGTTGGTTTTCAAACCCAGGGCGACTCCAGAATCAACATGCTACTAATTTTCCTTGATGAGAAAATAACTAAGAATAAATGACAAAGGCATATCTTTGTTTATATGCAGAATATTTGCAAACTTCTATATGGTATAAATAGGTTAGAGTTATAAATTATACCACAGCTTGTAAGTCTTATATTTATTCCAAGCTTGATAGTTGATTTTACAAAATAAAGAGAACTGGAGCTATTGCGAGTTTCAAATGTGACCAACAAATGCAAACAATTCGGAATTCACCAAACACACACACACACACACACACACACACACACACACACACACACACTCTCTCTCTCTCTCTCTCACATACATTCATACACACTCTTACACACACACACATTCTCACCCACACTCACCCACACTCTCTCACACACACACACACACACACACACACACTCACACACAAATACACACTCACACACCCACATGAATCTAACTCCAGTGCTTAACGACTCCTCACCTGGGAGGTAGTTAATATCAGGTCTTATAAAGCTCCTTATGAATGACACTTGTGTTTACACAACCTGCAAATTCTGGATTTTTCCCTGAACGAGTCATTGTTTTAGAATAGTGTAAACAGAGCCTGTGTTAACGAAGAGGATGTCTTTGTCTAGTGAAGCTTTGAGAGTTTAAACAGCTGCTTAGTTTTCCTCCATAGGTGTTTGCAATTCATTGACAGATGGAGTAATTTCAAAATGGTTTTCAATCAATATATATCAGACAAGTGGTTGTGAATTATCTCTTAAGGGGAAAAATAACCAGGAAAAATTCAATTCAACCACTGTGTCTTATTTACTTAATTTTTAGCATCTGTTATTAAAAGTTACCACAGAAATCACTGCAAAGGTGTAAAATTCTATGTAATGGTCTATATTTAAAACTGTTTATTTTCATGGAATTTGGTAGTATTTGTTGTGTGTTCTTGTTGGTTTTCTGTTTTTTTTAGTTTTAATTTTGTGCTGAAATAAAAGGCACTGCGAGTGTCTGCAGCAAGGTTTTTGCCCTCGTTTGTACCCATGTGACTTTTTGCCTTGGCTTCTTCAGGAGGTATCAAATTTCATTTTTAAATGTTATGTGTAATTCAGATATTAGCAACAGGAAATCTCTAAGACATTATCATCGCTTTTCTATATAGGCAATGTTTCCTTATATTATTCATTTCATCCTGCACCCACTTCAGACGATTTTTCTTCTTCCTGAAATTTGACCTTTAGAATTAATTACTTCAGTAAGGTGTTTCTGGGAGCAAACCCTATTATTATTATTATTATTATTATTATTATTTTGCCTGAAAATGTTTTTGTTTCACATTTATTCATGAAGGATATCAGGTTGGCAATTCTTTTTTGAGCCCATTTCTGGTATTTCTCCACTGTCTCTGGCTTCCTTTGCTGCTGTTGAGAAGTCAGTTGTCAGCCTAACCACTACTGCTTCGAAGCCATAGTGGACTCTGTTATGTTCTGCCAGAATCCCCCTTAGATTCTGGTATACCTGGAGGCAGGCTGTATCTGAATACTTTTCTGACTCATGTCCCAGATGACATGAAAGGCTGTCAGCTTTGAGTGGGGGCCCAGGCAAGAAAAGCCTCCCTGGCATCAAGTCTAGGCTATATTGTAGATGGTCTTGCCATTTGTGCCACTTGACTCAGCAAACCCTAAATTATTAGATGGCAAGTTGCAATAGACAATTGCCTTGAGAATTTGGAAACAAGGTCATGCCATCTGTAGCAGAGCATGACACACTTTTCCAAACACTTATTAAGTGTGATCCTTGGCCCTGGTAAAGACTAAGACCTTGATCATAAAACACAAAGTGTCCCCAGATCCAATAGTTCCCAAGAGAAACAGCATCCTGCCAGACACACCAAGTTGGGCAGGCCCATAAACAACCCATTGTAAGCTAGACATGAAGCATCTGGGGTCAGAGCTAAGGCAGGGACAGAAATACACATGTAAGGCCTAAGGAGTTGAACACATGTCACCATCATGATTCCATTAGTGGCTCTTCCTGCAGTAAGGTGATGGAGAAGGAAGAAAGGCAAGCTTGATTCATGGATGGGCATCCCATGACCTTGAATTTGGGTCAGCATATGCATGGAAAGCAAAAATGGACATTGGCTACACTATATTTCTATTCAGTGATGCCTTGAAGGTGAAATTCTCCCAATGGGCAGATCTTCAGGTACTATATCTGATCCTCTTTATGTGGAAAGAGAAGTATTTTAACATGAAATATGCATAGACTCAACAAATAGCTTATCTTGTTAGTCAGAGACGTAGAACAAGAAATATTAAAAGGTCGGAGATAAGAATTGAAATAGAAGCCTATAGGTTAAACTTTGGGCCTAAAGAAAGACTTTTGCATTTGCATCACACATGCATTACCACCATCACAGAGCATCCGCCAAGGAAGAGAGGCATCAGACATCCAGGTAGAGGAAATGACTTGGCTGGTTGACATCAGTCAGCCTCTGTCACCAGCTATCCCAGAGCTGGCACAACAGGTCTGTAAATGTAGAACCGGGGCAGCAGAGAAGAAGGTCATGCATCAACCCACAGTCTTGGATTTCCACTTACCAAGGCCACTGCTGAATGTCCAACCTTCCAGAAACACTGACTAATGCTGATCCCCTCATACAGCCCAACAATCTACTTAATGGTCTAAGCCATCAAAGGTCTTCTACTCTGGAAGCAACAAAGGTTAATTTCAGATTGCCAACACATATTCTGAGTGTGAATTGGATCTCAACCTGCACATTGTTTAGGGCTTAATGAGTTCTGGTGACCAAATGGGCTTCCCACATAACTTAGTATCAGACTAGTGAACCCACACGATGGCCAAGGAATAGATTGACAGGGAAATGCTACATGCCACTCACAGGCTGCTGGCTGAGAGAGGGGCATTAATACTGAGTAGTTCAGGCAATTTGAGGAGGGCTGGGGTCCAAGAAATTCAGGGAACCCACATCTTGTTTTTTCAGGATGTGGGCAAAGTTATGGATATCAGTAGAAAAATCTGGCAAGTCCTCAAAGGCCTGGCTCATGCATTCAGGCAGCTATAGCAAGGACAAAGCTCATGCTAAAAGACTAAGCAGAGGTAGTGGATATCTGATGGGTGTGAGGACTAGCCACACCTTCCCCACCACTACAATGATTATAGCTTCATGGGCTAGAAGGAGGCAGTTTGGAGGGTCAGGGCCAGGAGAACAAGCTGGAGTAGGTGGTCTGACCTTTGAATGAATGACTTTAAATCCAGAGTGGAGACCAGGAACTGTGGCTCACACCTGTAATCCTAGTGCTTTGAGAGGCCAAGGTAGGAGGATCACTTGGGGCCAGGAGTTCAAGATCAGCCCGGACAACATAGAAGATCCTGCCTCTGCAGAAAATTAATTAAAAAAAAAAATGACCAGGCATGGAACATGCTTGTAATCTCAGCTACTTGGGAGGCTGAAGTGAGAGAATCACTTGAGTCCAGGATTTCAAAACCAGCCTGAGCAACATGGTGAGACCCTACATCTACAAATAAAAAAAAAATTAGCTGGGTGTAGTGGTACACACCTGAAGTTCCACCTACCCAGGTGGCTGAGGCAGGAGAATCAATAGAGTCCAGGAGTTCAAGGCTGCAGTGAGGTATGATCACACCACTGCACTCCAGCTTAGACAGAGCAAGATCCTATCTCTACAAAGAATAATAAATATTTTTTTAAATTGACAATACCTTTTAAAAATAAGAGAATAAAAAATCTTGATTGGAATTAACAAATTTCAATTACCTGTTACTATTTAAACCAGAAGAGACCATACTACATTTCAGTGACAAGATTAAGAGATTTTTAATATCAGCAGAAATGGGAGTGCCAGAACTACCACTAGCTTGGTCATAGAAAAGGTAAAGTTGTATTTGGGCACAGCTGAGCTCAAAACACTACAAAGGTATTCTTACATGTGGGTGCTCTGGTCAGCAGCTTTTAGAACTTTCTGGAACCCAATTTAAAATTATCCCTTTTCATCCCTCGAAGGGGTTCACAGGGAGAGAATTTAATCAAGGAGGAAGATATAAATTCTCTTTATTTTAAAATATAAATCAGTTTTATTTTGCTACCACCAAAATGTCATTTAATGATTCACTTATAGCTACAGACACTTTAATAAAACACTCTTAGAAATTCTCTAAAACTCACTCTCATACATTATAAGAAAGAAGGCAAAATTGTTTGGTCATTGTGGAAAAAAATTTGGCAGTTCCTCAATAAAGTTAAACATAGAATTACTATATGACCCGGCAATTCCACTCCCAGACATACATAAAAAATAATTGAAAACAGGAGTTCAAACAAAAACTTATAAACTTCAAACTGAATGATGAGGAGTCATAAAAAAAAAAAAAACTTACACACAGTTATTCATGGCCACACTATTCATAATAGCCTAAAGGTAAATTCAACCCAACAGTCCCCAACAGATACATGGATATATAAGATGTGGTATATCCATACAATAGAATATGATTCAACCATAAAGGGAAAGAAATTCTGATACGTGTTACAACATGAATGAAGCTTGAAATATGCTAGAAGTGAAAGAAACAGACACAAAAGGCCGTATATTGTATGATCCCATTTATTTGAAATACCCAGAATAGGAAAATTAATAGAAACAGAATGCAGATTTGTGGTTTCCATGGACTGGGGGTGGTGGGGAGAGAGAATTGAAAGTGATTGCTCAGTGGGTACAGGGCTTCTATTTGAGGTAATGAAACAGTTCTGGAACTAAGATGTGGTGATGGCTGCATAACATCAGAAATGTACTTAATGCTACTGAACTGCATACTTTAAAAATGATGGAAACGATAAACTTGTGTACTTTTCTACAAAAAAGATTTCTTCAAACTTCAATTAATAATAAACTTCCCTTACTCCTCAAAATTATCTTGGGTCTCAAGGAAAGTTTTCTGCAGTTTTAACTAAAATGGGTCACCAGTTTTCCTTGTTGGAGGCAACCCAAGACTCTGCATTGAGTAAAATTGGTCAGCTGTTTTACAAGGAAAACACCTGGCACCAAACCTGGGCTCTTTAAAGAATTGCTAGCTAAGCCTCTTCCCCAGGGCAAATTCAAGGAGTACTGCAAGGAGTCTGAGTTTGCCAGATTCGTGTGGGCCACACCCAGCAGTTAATAAGTTGCTCCGAACTCTCCTTGCCCCATCTTAATAACTAGTTCTTCTCTCAGTTTGTAGACTCCCATCATCATGTGGCTGCTCAAATGAGAACAGCAAAAACCACTAACAATTTGGAGACGAGACAGAGTCCAGAAAAGGAAGAAAAGTCAGGAAAATATAAATTTAGCTTGAGGTATTCCATGAACACAAGGCAGAGACCTAGAATTAGGGCTTGTCCTAAATTTCAAAATCGACAATATATTGGTGTCTCTGAAACAGAGCCATTTGGGTAAGGAAAATTCTCAAGAAGGAACTGGCTCGATCTGTACAGGAAATTGATCAAAGAATTCAAAATCTTTGAAATTTAAAACAAAACATTCTTTGGTCTATCTGGTGACAACTGGTCAGAACTGTTTACCATAACTTAAACCCAAGAAAACCAATCTGTAAATAGCCAGATGTGAAAACAACAGCTTCCTCTAAGCAAAAATAACAGTTAAAAGTACTAACATTCAAGTATGAAGCAGGCCAACAGTTGGCAACAAAATAGTGTAAGTACTGAGATAATACTCTAGGTAATGTAAAAACTTTACATCTGAAATTCCCTTTAGGCCCATTGAAAAGACTTTGGGGAGTTCTAAGCAGGACATTTGACATCGTATTGTTTATATCTATAAAAGTTGCAGCGTGAAGGGTGGACAGATTCTAGGAGTCTCCGCATAGAAAACAGAATAGTTGCCCAGACTAAAGCTAGATAACGATGACATGGACCTAGGGATTACAGCTGAGATCTGCAAAGGTGGATGGATTCAAAACAGACTCAAGATCACAGACTATGGACCATGCTGATGGGGCAGCAAGTCCCTCATCCTTCCTTCCTTCCTGAAAAACCATCTTTGAGAGCACTTTTACAAATAAATAAACTCTAGCACATCAACATTGATAGCCTTCTAGTCATCTCTGTATGAACATACAATAGAACATGCTAACAAAATAGCATGTTCTTAAAACCTCATTCATTCCTTAAGAACCATCTTTCTAGCCGGGCGTGGTGGTGTGCATCTGTAGTTCCAGCTACTTGAAAGGCTGAGGTGGAAAGATCGCCGGAGCCCAGCAGGTCAAGGCTGCAGTGGCCATGAGCATGCCACTGCACTCCTGCCTGGGCGACAAGAGTGAGACTCCAGCTCAAACAAAAAGAACCATCCTTGCTGGCACATTTGCAAATAAAATCTAACACTTCAACATGGATGGCCCTCTAATCCTATGCCTCACTGTGTCTTGCACTCAATCCAGTGCTCCATGGACATGCTTGCATATGTGACTTTCCTCCTCTGTTTTAGTCTTATAACTTTACTTATATTTTTATTAAGGAAAATGTATATATATTAAATTGAAGCGAGCTTAAGTGTACAATGAATTTTAACAAATGTATATACTCATGCAACCCACACCCAAATCAAGATGGAGAATAATTCTAGCAACCCAAAATTTTCCAATCAACCACAGCCCCAATCACAGGCAAATGCTATTCTGATTTCTGTCAACTTAGATTAGTTTTGCTAGTTCCTGAATTCTATACAAACACAATCATACCTACACAGTATACTCTTTTAGTCTGGTTTCTTTAGCTAAACATAATGTCTGTAGAATTCATCCATCTATTTACGTGTCAGTGGCTTGTTCTTTTTTTGTGGTTGAGTAATACCCCTTAGTTGGGATAATGAGATATTAAAGGGGTATTAGTATATTGTGAATAAACCACAGTTTGCTTATTCAGTCTCCTGTCAATGAACATTTGAAACGTGCCAGTTTGAGCCTACTATGAATAAAGTTACTGTGAATATTTGTGTACAAGTCATTTTGTAGACACATGTTTTCAGTTATTTTGGATAAATATTTAAAAACAGAATTTTCGGGTCCCATGGTATGCCTATATTTAACTTTATAAGAGACTGCTATGGCTTTTCAAAGTGGTTTTGTCATTTTACGCTCGAACCATCAATGCGTGAGAGTCCCAGTTGCTCTACATCTTCACCATTATTTGCTGTTGTCTTTAATTTTAGCCATTTTAATTGGTGTGAAGTGGTAACTCATTGTGGTTTAATGTGATGACTAATAATGCTGACCAAATTTCATAAGTTTGTTGTCTATTTATATATCTTATTTTGTGACTTGGCAAGAATTTTTACTATTTTTATTAGATTTTTATCTTTTTATTATTGATTTATAGTGGCTCTTTATATATTCTAGATACACATTCTTTATCTGTTATATGTATTGCAGATATTTTCTCTCAGTTTGCATCTTACCTTTTCATTTTTAATGTCTTATGATAAGCGATAAATTTTAATTTGAACAAAGTCCAATTTATATAATTTTCTTTAACATTAGTGCTTTATGGGGTCTAGGAAATATTTGGCTATACAAGTAAATAAAACTTCTGATGCTGTTTTATAGAAATTGACGAACTGATTCTAAAAATTACATGGAAATGCAAAATATTTGGAGTATCAAAAAATGATCCTAAAAATGAAAAGCAAATTTGGAGGACAAAAGTTAACAAATTTTAAGACTTAGCACCAGACAACAGTAATCAAGACAGGACTAGACCAAGGACAGAACAGCAGATCAATGGAAGGAAAGAGAGTCAGAAATAAACCCACATATATAAGGTCAGCTGATTCCTAACAAAAGAATCAAAACAACTCAATAGATAAAGGAAAGTCTATTCAACAAGATTTTCTAGAATGACTGGATAAACATTTGGAAAAGAATAAATATTAACCTTTACCACATGCCACATGCAAACACTTATTAGTGGTGAGTCATACAGCTAAAGATAAAACTTAAAAATAGATAGCTTTTAATTTTAAAAAAAGATTTTCATCTATGTTTTCTCCTTCCTATCATTTTTCTAATAGAATGTCAAGGCTGAGATCAAATATAACCTTCGTGAAGCTTTTTATGACCACCCCACCAGAAATAAATACTACCTTATCTAACTCTTAGAGCAGGGGTCCCCAAGCCCCAGCTGAGGACCAGTACTGGTCAGTAGCCTGTTAAGAAACTGGCCACACAGCAGGAGGTGAGTGTCAGGTAAGTGGAGCTCCACATCCTGTCAATCAGCGGCAGCATTAGATTCTCATAGAAGCACGGACCCTATTGTGAATTGCACATGGGAGGGATCTAGGTTAAACCCTCCTTATAAGAATCTAATGTTGTCTGATGACTAACCCCCACCCGTCTGTGGAAAAATTGTCTTCCACAAAACTGGTCCCTAATGCCACAAAGGTTGGGGACCGCTGTTAAGAGTGTTTCCTTATGCCATTTTAAACATTGTATCATGGCCCAGTGTGTACATGTGCACACATCAGAATCATCCTTCTAAAAGGTGTGTTCTTTTACCAGGTTCTGTTCTTCACTGAATCTCCTGAACCATGCAAGAGGGTACATGTCTGAAACGCTCTGCAAAAGAGTACGGCAAAACACCAAAGTAAGCGGGAGCTAAACACTGGTACACACAAGCGTATGATGAAATTCCCAAAAGGGAGAAAGAGGGAGGGGGGAAAGTTGAAAAACTAACTATTTCATACACGGGTGATAAGCTCAGTAGGAGCCTGGATCTCACCATCCTGCAGTACACCCAAGTAACAAATATGCACATGCACCCCCCGAATCTAAAATAAAATATAAGCAAAATTACAATTTCATACAGATGTATTAAGAGGAAGACAAACGGAAAGGAAGAGAAAGAACTCTTTGTGACTTGTCTACGGAACAGAGAGGGGAGCAGCAGGATGGAGACAGGGGCAGGTCAAATGCAAATGAATCTTAGTTCTCATGTCCGCCTAAGTACACACCATGGCTAGTCACTCTCTAGAAAGAACATGTCGGAAAATTGGACAGGAACTTTGCGTGAGCAACCACAGAGGCTTTATCCAAAAATAATGTAAGCTTTACACATTTTTTTTGTACAAACTGAGGGCGTTCCTAAGGAACACCTTCCCCTGAGTGATTTCTTATATACTTTTCTATTTACGGCAAACATCTATGAGACCAGTATTGTGAAAGATTTTATTACCATTGTTACTGTTGACAATCATTTTTAAGGATGTATGTTGCATTGGAACTTCCTGCTTTGTCTCTAGGACAATACAGCCAAGGACGTATTCGACTTCATGCCTCACCTTAACTCAGAAAAAGCTATGACATGATAAAGAAACAGCTCTCATGAGCAAGATGAAATTAGGAGACAAGAATGACAAGAGGCTGACAAAACAGTGTAGATTTTAAATTTTAGTTGAACAATCTAATGAAGCCAGTTAAAATCTCCACTTGTTTTGTGAGACTCCATTTGTATCTGACTCAATAGGGCCCTGTTTAGTCTCTGAAATCATACCTGTTTCAAAGACCAAATCATCTTAGTTATATCAGTATTGTCTTTTTTCATATAAAATATATTTGTGTTTGTAGCCAAGATTTTTTAAATGGATAAATAAAAATAATCCATGCAGTCTCTAAAGTACTTAGAAAAATAACACTATTTCAATCTTGTTATTGTTACCATCACTACCTTTAAAAAATTTTTAATTTTAAAGATGTGGAGTGTAATTCAGATTTAGGTATACAAATGGTCATCGTACAGTTAAAGTTTAGGCCTCCCTTTGGTCCCCACTTTGCCTGTTTTGAGATCAGTACCCTTATTGATGTTGTGTCCCCCTCTACCCTCCATCCCTGGCAATATCCTGCCACTGCCAATCCCTTTCTTATAGTATTATGGTAAACCTTCAGGGTCAACTTATGAGTGAGAACATGTGATAT